>JAOEHY010035484.1:0-22842 GCA_025447955.1 Psilopsiagon aurifrons | reverse complement strand
CAGAGAAGCTGTGGCTGCCCCATCCCTGCAGTGTTCAAGGCCAGGTTGGACACAGGGGCTTGGAGCACCCTGCTCTGGTGTGAGGTGTCCCTGCCCGTGGCAGGGGGTTTGAACTGAATGATCTGAAGGTCTTTTCCACCCCAAACCAGCCTGGGATTCTATGAGGAAATGAGATGTCCAAGAGGGAATGAGAGGAAGGCAGTACTTGCTCGATGTACACCTATGCCTTCTTGCCATGTTGTGGCAGAAGGTTTTCTACATTATTTCTTCTTCAGAAAGAAGAAATACACTTAGAAATAGATCTAAATGGATCTAGGAAAAGATGCACTAAGAAAGTCCCATCCAGTATTAGAATGTTGTTTGGGTAGGTCTGTATGCCTGATAGTCCACTGGTGAGGCTGAAGTGCAGCGCCAACACATGCCCATGACAATGACAGCTTGTTTGTCTGTGAGATGCACAAATCAGGCACTCAAAACTCCTTAACAAAGCTCAATCCAGAGAGTGCTTTTGCTCCGTGTCCTTTTTTGCTCCTCCTTTTCTCTGTGGCTCTTGTGCACTTTGCCCATATGCTCTGAAGCTATTTTGTTTTCAGTTTTATGTGTGTTTTATGTAAAGTAGAAGAATCAAGCTTCTCTGCTTGCTAAATTATAAATTGAGTGGAAACTGGCTGACTTTTTTTAGGCTATAAATTACACAAAATGTAAGTAACTGAGCTGAGCAGGCTGGGTTGGGGAGGAAAAACACATCGGTAGCATAGGATCTGTGTCCATGCATCCCTGTACACTGCCAGTTGCTTTTCCAGCCTGGAATATCTCTTTCCTCTAACATTAGACCATTCTCCGAGGTGCAGGTTTATTGTCTCCTCTGGTACTTTGCTCAGCATATTCATCATGCTTCATGTAAATGAACTGCTCCTAAATGCTTGTTTCCACTTTCTTGCTTTAGGACCAGAGTACATGCAAACTGCCTCCTCTGGGAGCACTGATTCGTTTTGTTTCCCTTTTCTAAGTCAGAATACCCGTTTATTTTAGTATCTGTCTCTTTGGCTTACTCCCCGGTTTGGCTCCATTTCCCCTACCCCACACTGACTTTTGTTAGCTTGAGTTTTGCTTTGGGTTATCTTTTCCTCAGTAGCCCACTGCAACCCCACAGGGTAGGACCGTGGTGTGAGAGCAGGAACAGTGCTGGGCAGCCTGAGAAACGCTGCCAGGACAGCAAGGGAATTGGCTGGTGTCTTGGGACAATGTGAGATGGTGGAGAATCTGCTTCAAGGCAGAAAAGACATCCTTACTGTGGCCTGTTGCTGCTTAGTTAGAACAGGCAGTGTTCAAGGACAGGCTGGACAGAGCCTTGGCTGACATGTCTAGTGTGAGGTGTTCCTGCCCATGGCAGGGGGTTGGACCTGGATGAGCTTAAGGTCCTTTCCAACCCACACCGTTCTATGATTCTATGATTCCATGATTCCAAGAAAAAGGGGCCTAAAATCAGACCCTTAAATCTATCCTTGCACATTTACAAGTAGGCTCAATTTTGGGAGCCAGGAAGCCAGCGTTATCACTAGCAGGTATGGGCATGGCTCTTCTCTACAGGCTTCAGGGCTTCTCTTCATAATGTCAATTTTCAGATTCCTGTGATAAACCAAACTGCCCCTATAAGAGGAGACTGCTGCAGTCTTTGGGCACAGTACGCTCTGCTGATTCCAGCAGGGTGGAAACATGTGCTTTGTTAAAGGGGATCCCCATTGAGTCAGTTTTGCCTGAGTAGACAGATGGCCTTCAGGAGTCTTGGGCTAGAACCTGCAGGGCACAAATGGGATCCTCTGTGCACAGGCTCTGCCCTGCAGTTATTTGAGTTTGGGCTCTCTTTTGCTGAGTTCATAAAATACATGCTTTCTTTTTTGGTTTAATTCAGTCAATACTTTGATTCAGTGAGAATATGGTTTATTCTGTCAGGGCAAATGTTTACTGAGAAGTGATAAAGATTGTCCAACCTGCCTTTGTAGAGCTGCTTATTTTATTTCAAAGGGAAGGCCTAACCTTTCATTTCCTGGTGTGATTCTTATTAAACCTCTGCCTATTTTATTTGCCAGACCACATATAAATTTAGTGTTGTATGGAAACACTAAATTGCATTTCCATATAAAAGACACGTAGGGTGATAAGCAGCCTATAGGTCAAGCTGCTACTCCTTGAAACTCCTCTCAGGATCGTTTTAATCCATGGAATTGCTGATGAAAGCTGCTTCTCAACACAGAAAAATTAAGTTAACAGTAATTAATGTAGCCAGCCTGGAACCTTAGGAAGCTATTGCCAGCAAGTGTCTTTTGGTGCACTCAAGAGGATGCCGTTGGATTGTTGGCACCAACAGACAGGTTGGGAATTGTAAACATGGTAATTAGCAGTAAGTTTCTGGATCTCAACTTGCCAGACTGGCAGCCTGATTCTTGGAGTAGTTGTCACATGGGAGGAGGGAAAAACAAAGTAAGGGAATTAGAGCAACTTTGCGTCGCTCCGCCAACATATGCCACTGGACCAATGTTTTTCTTGGCAAGGGTCTCCAACAAGGAGTTTAAAAGCAGGAAACTGGGAACCTCACTGCAGGCGTCAAGCAACTGGCTCTGGCTCTTCTGCTCACACTATGAATGGAAACTGTAGGGCCTGAGATTCCCCACCTCTACGATGGGGCACGATGTTGATAGGGTTATCAACAATAATGGGATTAAAAGAGTTAAAATCCAGCTTTTGCCGTAATCCCAGGGTATTCTATTGTCGAGCTATCAAAGATTAGGGTTATAGTAACCTTATTAACCCTTGGAGTAGTATAAATAAAAGGGAAATGTCAGCCTTAGTTCCACCATGAAATTAAATCTTCACTTCTCTAAAGGATGATTCAAACCCAGCTCACTCCAGCCAATGTGGTTTATGAATATACAGGACCCACATGGATTTAAGAAATCACATCAGAGAGAGAGAAAAGGATGATAAAGGTTGGTTTATTGTTGTCAGAAATACAATGGTTGCTGAACCCCTCTGGAAACAGAGCCAGATGCTGGTGTGAAGGACTCAGGTTTTCCTTGTTGAGCTGATTTCCAGGGGATAGAAGCTACCTCTTTAACAATGGATGGTCCCCTCCTCACTTGTGCCCCTGCTCACAGAGGCTAAATCTATTAGTAGGTGTGAAGCTGCCCTCTGGGAGTAGCTTTCTTACCTGAAGAGAGGGAAGGACATACAGATGGACTGGGCTTTGCTTAGAAGTCACTGCGATGTGGTCCAGGTAAATCTGTGTTTCCTTGTGGGGGCAAGAGGGGAATACAGGAGGCAGGAGTGGGCTGTGTCCTTTGTTATGCTTTCTTGACTGGGAGGAGGAAATAAAGTAGTGATAAAATTGGGTGACTCAGAGTGATTCTGCATGTTAAATACCTCAAACACTTACTCTGAGTCCCTCGCAGGGAAGTAATTAAGTATTAAGGAGCAGCCTATAGTGGGAAGTGAGCTCTTTGGTGGGCAAGAGGCATTGCTAGGGAGCAGAGATGATTTTAGTGGGGCTGTTTGCCGGGAAAAGGGCTTTGGCACTTCAGCAACCACTGTCTCCCCTATGTAGCATCTGCATCTCATGGGAGTTACTGGCTCTGTGGGCTGATAGAGGTGGGGAGTGGGCACGCTCTACCTCTTTGTATTGCTTACCCCGGTCCTCGTGATCTCTGGTGAGGATGCGTTACAAAACTCAGGCTCATACAAGAGCTCGGTTCAGGGTGGTTGTTTTTCCTTTACTCACTGAATCATACTTCCCTCTGGTGCAAACTCTCCCGGCTCCAGATCGTGCACCAGTTCAGATGTGCCTGCTGGGTCCTGGGCTGCCTCTGTACCCACTGCTGCTGCAACTGCTCCCACAGGCACAAACTGGCTCGTGCTGCCTCTTCTTGCCTTTCCGCAGTGTAGGAATACACAGTGGGCCTGTGGGGTTGTTCAGGAATATTACTGGTTTCCAATGCTGGCGTGATGCTGCCTTCTAGGTGGTACTCCTGCGCTGGACAATTTCCCAGTAAAATGGTAAATGGCAACTGCAGAGAAGTAAAGGCGATGGCGTATTTCTTTGACTGACGTCTCGGAGCCTGCAGAGCAAATGCAATTAGGATCCACAGTCTGTTGCAGCTTCCTTTCTTCATTTCCTACCCTGGAAAAGCTGCTGTTAGGTTCAGGCTAAGCTTGGTCCCTGCTTTTTGTCAGCCTTATAGTGGAGGAGAGGCTCTGCTGGCATGTGCCTGCGAGTGCCCTATGCTTTGGGAGCAGAGCTTGCACCGTGGTGGCCCTTCAGTGCTCAGACCTGCATGCCTCATCAGGGAGAAACCCCTGTTGGTGCCCAGAGGTGGGCAAAGCGGCCCAGGGTTTGTGCTACCTGTCTTCACCAGGTTCTTTGATTGATTCAGTTGATCTTTCAACTGATGGGCTCTTTGGTTTTGCAGGGTCAGCAGTTGGTGCGCTACGATCAGAGAGATGGGAGGAGGAAGGGCAGTCATCCTTCCGATTTGTCCAAAGGAGGTACTGAAAACAAATGGCCCCCAAAAGCCAAGGCCCACAGTTGACTGTGGTAGAGCACTGTAGGTCACTCACCTGTAGCAAAGAGTACAGGAAGGAGTCAGAATGGTTTCTCTCTTGGTGTGGAAAGAGGGTCTCAGCCATATCATTTGCTCTGTGGGGTTGCTCTGCAGCTTGCAGAGCCTGACATGAAATCCAGGCTTGGAGCAGTGCTTTAGTCACTGGAAATCATGTAGTGGGTGAAAGCAGGAGCAGCCATCCGGGAGTCTCCATCCCTGGAAGTGTTCACACAGCGTGCGGATGAGGCCCTGAGTGCCATGGGTCAGTGGTGGCCTTGGCGATGCTGGGAACGGTTGGACTTGGATGAGTTTCAAGGTCTTTTCCAACCCGAATGATTCTGTGATCCTATGTAAATGCGGGGCTCGGGTGAAGACAGTAACAAGGTGGAGGCTCCAAGCGCACAGAGCCTCCGTGCTCCCAGCTTGCTCCATCCAGGAGTTTTACCTTTCAGTTTGAACATTGCTGCCGTGCAGTGCTTTATTTGTTAACAAATGTAAGCAGTGCAACGTTTGCTGTTCCCAGCGCTCCTCAGATGTCTCCGTTCAGGCAGACAGCGATGCTGAATTGTTTTGCAGAGGTTCCTCTGGAGGCAGAGGCAGGAGAAGCAGGGATGCATGGACCGGCTGCCCAAAGGCAGTGCTGGGAAAAGGGCTGTCCTCACTAGGCAGTGGCTCCCCAGGACTAAACCTCTTCTGTCCCTCAGACAAATTCTTTCGAAACCACTAAAGCTGTTGTAAGGGTTCAGGAGATAAAAATAATTATGAAAAAGTGGATCTATTTTTTACTGAATTGCACTTTTTCCAGATACTTTGACTCAGAGTTAGTGCAGGATTAAAGAAGAAATCCTTCAACTTCCTATATCTGGTGACAAATTAAGTACTGCCCTCTTCCAGTGCTCCTGGCTCTCGCACCTCTGCTTTGTGCTCAAGTAACCTCTGTGCTACAGCCTGCACTGCTCTGTGTCTGCTCCCTGCAGTAATGGTGCGAGCAGGGGAAAGCTAGGACAGCATCAGGAATGATGGAACCAAGTCAGGAATGGGAACCAAAGCTTCTTCAAGCAGTCTAAATGCAGGGCAACCCCCACTGAAGTCTGTGGTGTTAGGTGAGCGTTGGCTGTAACATCGCTGAGGGTTGAGCCAGCCTGGTGACAGTCTGGATTCCAATGCTTCAGAAAGGACTTCCAATATCTGAAGGGGATATATGAAAGGACTTCCAGTATCTGAAGGGGGCTACAAGGATGCTGGAGAGGGCCTCTTCATCAGGGACTGTAGCGATAGGACAAGGGGTGATGGGTTCAAACCAGGGGTTGAAACTGGATGAGCATTAAGGTCTTTTCCAACCCAAACCATTGTGTGATTCTAAGACTTTAAAGTATGCATGTACAGCAGAAATACTAGAGTAGGAATAGCCCTATCTAACAGGAGATATGTGAAAAAATATCACCTGGCTCTCCTTGAAAATTACCACCTTTGATAGTTCAATTTATCCTTATACAAAAACAAATCACGTGCCGATTTATTTGACTTACTATTATTATTAAGGACAGCTTTGGGGAAGATGGGTAACAAAGCCATTTCTCCTCTTAGTGTCCAACTTAAAACCCCAATGCAGCTCAGGTGGCAGCAAGCTGGATGCGGTGATGTTGGTGATGCTCTGCTCCACTGGGATCCTTGCCTGCACCAGGGCTGTCCCCTCGGAGCTGGCAGGAGCTCTGCTGCTCAGGGCACGTGAGCAATTGCTCTTGTTTTTAACACATCAGATCATATCTTGCTCATCCCTTCAGTGTCAGGGTTGAAAAGCACTGTCAAAATGCAAATGCAGGAGCTGGCTGAGGAATCGGGGAGTATTGCTATCTGGGAGCTCCAGATTTAGACATTGTGATTGATAAAGGTTATAAAATATATTACTCTTTTCCGAGCAAAGAGACACTCCATTAGTATTATACAACTTGAACGTGTTTGTTGTAAGAATAACAGCTCTGCTTTACAGCAAGTGTGAGTACCCATGTGTGCAGGCGCACATCTACACACACACTGCGGTAGTCCAGCACTGCATGGGGTTAGCTGCTGAACTGAGCTGGCAGTGTGGAATGCGTTATCAATTCCCCCCAGGGCATAGTACCTGTGCAACAGAGTGGAGAAGTCTGACTTGTACTGGGTGAGCATGTTTCCCTAGCTAAGCTTGCCCGTGTTCAAGTTGTAACTTCATGATCCTGCTTTCCATTATTTCCTCTTATAAGCTGAAGGGAAAAGAGGCAGGAAATGGCTCTCCCATGGAAGGAAAAGGTCTTAGCAGGACAACAGCTCTGTGTATGCTCCTAAATGCTGCTGGCTACAAGAAGCTGCTGAACACAAAGTGTATGTGGTGAACTGAAGGATTTTACATATGGATAATGATAACCCCAGAGCCTGGTGGGGTCTCCTGAGGCCAGGACATCTGGGAGCTGAGGGACCTTCAGTGGCCAGGATGGTGGATTAATGCAGTGAGCATATCCAACTAATCCCCCCAAAATAACCCCTATCTGCATGCTCGGAGAGCTCTCCCATCATGCTGCTGCCCACCTCAGGCTGCAGTACTGAGGGATGCTGCACCAAGGCATGAAGGTGTAGTGTGGTGCCTGAGGAGAGCCAGCACTTCCAGCCCTCCTGCTCCTCGCTGGGGTGTGAGATGTTTGGGTGGGCCGGGATGCTGCTGCGAGCCGATGGAGCAGCAGCCGGGATTGCTGGGAAGCAGCATGGCTCCTCCCTGCCCCACCGCAAGGATGCGGTTCAATAGCATCAGCAGGGCCCCTATGCTTTTGACCTTGGGTTTTCTCTTGATATGCATAAAGCACAGTGTGGGGTTAGAGGCTTTTAATGGAAGGAAACTGAGGAAGCCAGTGAATTATTTTGAATAGTAAATGTTAATATGCTTTGTTCCCAGAAATTGAATAGAATATGAGAGCGGGAAGTCACTGGAAATCACTAAAGCAGAGGGTCTTGGTTAAAGAAACGGAAGCTTAAGACCTCTCTCTGTCTTGTAACTCTCACCATTTCCACTGATGGATTTCCAAATAGCTACACTAAAGCTCTGGCAATAAGAGCATTACTTCCAGAGGACATATTTAAGCCTCATACTCACCAGACAAGCTGCTAGTTGCATGAAACAAATCCCTGCAGTTCAGTCCCTTCCCTGGGTTAACTCGCTCCCTCAGTGAAAAGCTGGGAATGCCAGATTGCCAAGTGGGTGGAGAAAGGGAGAGGGAATTGGTCTGATGAGCTGAGGAGTCCCCATCCCTTGGTGTAATCCACACAGCACCCTCACTGCCCAGCATGGTGCTTCCAGGCAGGATTCAAGCTTCCGACACCTCATCATTCCCGCCCAGTGACATGAAACAAGATCAGTAAGAAACCTCTTTACTACAGCATGGTCTGGTTTGCCGATCCCAACGGAGTGCTGTACATTGGGTGTGAAAGTCCCTAATGTTTGAGTAATGATGCTGGAACTGACAGTTCTGAGCAAAGTGCTTTCTGAGGTTATGTAAATGCCTAAAAGCATTTGAGCTAACCCCAAGCCTTCGTTGTGCAGCACATCTGAGTCCTGTGAAGTCTGTGTGTTGCCAGATTTTGAAGTTGTGCTGCTCCCTTACATAAATACTCATGCATTCTTACAGTGAGTGGCCTAGAAAGATCTTTAACTCTCCAAGGGAGTTACAAGGCATTGCAGGGCTGCTCTATCGCCTCCAGCAGAGATGGTAACGTCGAGGTTTTCCCTTTGGGTTTGGTCCATTTTGGGAAAGAAAGGAGAGAGGCACCAAGGCCAGGTTGGACGGGGCTTGGAGCAAGCTGGTCTATAGTGGAAGCTGTCCCATGGCAGGGGGTTGGAACTGGTTGAGTTTAAGGTCCTCTCCAACCCTAACCAGGCTGTGATTGAGTGGCCTGCGGAGCACTGCCCTGCTCCACTGAGAGAGCTGGTTCCCTTCAAGTCCACCCTGAACTGCAGATATTGGGGATCACATCCCAGGTGGAGGAGCAACACTTCTTCCATTTCCAATGTCCACAAAGGGGGTAGAGGCCTTTCCTTGTGCTTCTGTGCTCTAGTCTGGTGCAGCAACGATTAT
This sequence comes from Psilopsiagon aurifrons, assembly GCA_025447955.1. Lineage (NCBI taxonomy): Eukaryota > Metazoa > Chordata > Aves > Psittaciformes > Psittacidae > Psilopsiagon > Psilopsiagon aurifrons. The sequence continues at coordinate 14,147 of JAOEHY010035484.1, read as the reverse complement.
AAATCACGTTTATAAATTCCACCCGGGTGCTGCAGCCCTTGCTCTGAATCTCAAAATGTATTTGAGATTTATTGGCATTGTGCTGCTTCTGACATAAAGGATGTGGGGGACAAAGAGCAGGAGCCTCTGTGCTATAAGGAAGCACATAAAACCCCGTCATGCACTTGTAATTTCATGCTTCTAGATGTTGTTATCCAAACATCGTTGTACTCAAAACTATTGTGTGCATAAAATGTGATGTGTAAAATACTACCTGGTCTTAAAGACACCATAGTAGCGTGAGTGGCCAGATTGTTTTTGTGAGAGCTCTTGTTAGCTCTTATTGCCTTGTCCTTGGCGTGACTTAAGGCAGAAAATCAAGTTTACTGCATTTAAAATGCTTTCAGGAAGATGTGCTTAAGTAAATAGATGCCTTAATTTTCAGTGTTTGAAGAGGTACATAAAGAGAAGGGGGGTTGTATAAAGGTGAAGGCCGTGTGGTAGGGCTTTTTAATGCATATTAAGAATTGCCATGGATTTCTTTTCTTCGGAGGGATTGAATCAGGGTTCTAAAAGATCTGCAACACCTTTAAAACAAAGTACTTGTTATACTCTTTGTTGTTGTTACTTATTCCAGGCTGGGTGAGGAACCAGAGCTAAATCACAGCTGTACTCACCTTTCCTGTCCTTGGAGGGAGCAGAGGAGAGGGACAGGGCACCTGAGCAAAGGGAAAATGTAGAAGAGGAAAAACAGGGGATGGAAATAGCAGAGGAAGGGAAGAAAAAGGGGAAAAAGTGGAAAAGATAATCAGAGAGACAAAGGAATGAAAAGGAAGAGAGAGGGAAAAGGGGCAGAAAATTTTAAACACCAGGACAGAAGATGTAGTGTCGCATTTGGCTGCATATTGTGTTGTGGGTCCCCTTTTGTCCTAAAAGGAGAGCTATCGGATGCATCTTGTTACTGGCAAAAGGAAAAACTCAGTTGGTGTGATTTAGAGGAGGTCAGTGTATAAAATAATATATACATGCTGTGCTTCCCCACACTGAATCAGTGATAACCAAGCGGCTCAAATCAATGCGCTCTTCCCAAAGCCCAAAGAGAGCATTTTTAAGGTGTTTATAGACTATCTCTGCACTCATTGTGCCCTCTTACAATTACAGATGGGGACGATGAAAACACGTGTTCCCATGCAATTGCTTGGTGCTACCTTCTAAAAAGACAAAGCTGAATGAACTTCAGTAAGTAAACTAATAGCATCCTTGTGAAAAGCAACCTGAGGAGTGTTGCCTTACTATGCCATTGGAAGCAGGCCTGCCGAGGAGAATAACCCTTCCCAAAAAGGCAGGTTTAAGATAAGATTTGAAGGAGTTTGCCTCAGCATTTCCAACCTGATGCAAATGAATTGTGCAGACCTGGACTGGACAAGCACTAAGAATCCATCTTCCATAAATTCCTTACATTATGTTTTGGAGAGACCAGTAATCAGAAACATCAGCTGTGCTTGCACAAAGAGCAGAGCGCTGATAAATGCACTGATCCCAATTTGTGCATCGCCTTCCGAGTCATCAAAGCCATTTTAAAATCAATATGTTATGCTTAAGAGGGCAGCCATGTCTTCCTTGCTGGGCAGAAAGAACCCATTGAGCCTGTGCAGGGAGTGTTAACATCCTGGTTTTGCAGTGTCTTGTGCAAACCAGCGAATATAAAGCATATTCCGGGAAAGCCATAAAGGGAGATGACGCAGGAATGGTTTCTGGGATGTTAAAAATACAGTTTATGCTTATGAGCTGCTGTGTGAGCCTGACTGCAGTGGCTGACTCGGGGTGATGCTGTGTGGATGACGGGGAGAGCTTCACAAATGCCAGGAGTGCAGAGCTGAGTCCCGAGCAGCTCCTGCAATTTTAACATGTAAGGAGGCCAGAAGACAGCTCAGCGCAGTGATGATAATGTAATGCCACTGATGTATGTAAAGATGTGTCTGAGAGCATCAGCAAGGTCTGCCAGCAGCGCTTTGCTGGACACCACAGTGATCAAATCGGGGGTCGCAGGCTTAAGTACAGGTCTGCGGGATCAAGCCACTAGTTTTTAATGGGTTTGAGCCCTTCCTAAATAAACCTTCATTAGGGTGGCACCGCTAAGTCTGCTTCCTACCGAGCAGCAGGAAGGCAGAAAGAGCATCTACAATCGTAATAGTTCATCACAAATTGATTTAAAGTCTGGAATAACAGGAAGCTTAAAGAGCTCGGATGGGGGAGTGAAGGATTGGGAAGAAAGAGGTAGGAACAGAGAGGAGCAAAGCCCAGCTGGCTGCAGGTGAAGGAGGGATGTGTCTTCTCTGTTTTCTTCTGTCAGCTGAAGCATACACACACGCCCCATTGCAAACAGGAGATCTGAATGCTTGTGGTGCACCTGCAGAGCCATCCTTGCCTTTGTACCCTGTCTGCAGTGCCAGGCAAACTGGGTATGCTGCCCTTTACACCCTTCCAACATCCCACTCCATGGCCGAGACCTACTGCACGGTTGCTCAGGCTGTGATTTACTGCAGGATCTGCTTAAGGAGCTTCATTACGGTCTCCAATGTCCAGAGATGATGTTTCAGTCTGTCCAAAATACACCTCAGGCCTGACCATGTCTTTTACTTAGCCTGCTGGGTATAAAGTAGTGTGGCTCTTAAAATGCATCTGTATAGAGGGTTTTAGTAGCTTGGATTGCTTTATATGTTTATGATGAAAGTAACAGCCCCTTAAAAAAAGGGGTTATTGATCAAGAGAAGAGAGTAGATGGTTTTAACCTTTAGAAGCAGAACCACAGATCAAATTAAAGAAACATATTTTATTTAAAGGCATTTCATTTTATTAAGAACACTCTATCTCGTGTTTACAGAAATGGAACACATCTTGTTTTTTCAGATGAGGGTACAGAGGAAACCATGGTGGGAGTCAGCCCTTCTCACTCAGTAAGGGCACTGATGTCAAGAAGGCAAAATTAGACTCTTCCCAGATTACATAAACTCCTGAAAGATTCAAAAGTAAGGGTATGGAGGGCTGTAAAATTCCCATTCCAGCTGGGAAACTCTCATCTGCAAGCGTTGTGATCTTTTGCACAGTCACACACAATGCATTCTTTCTTGACTGAAGACTTAGGACTACCATCATGTGTGCTCATACATACACCAATACATGCGTATGATGTGTAGCTGAGCATGTATAGAAATGTGTGTGTGTATAGTTCTAAAGCTATATGCATATTGAAGATCCAAAAGTGCTTTTGGCCATGCAGTCTGTGCCATTTCTGAGTATGCCGGGTCCTGCTGATGCCTGCAGCAGCTTCTCCCGCTGTCCTGCTCAGTGTGTGATGAGGAGCCGCAGCAGAACATCCCTGCCTGGCCCTGGGGGCTGATTTGCATGTTCCAGAACAGCAGCTCTGCCAGAGGTGCCCATGAGGATGGGAGGACAGTGGCTTGAGCCTCATGAAGCAGAGAAGAGCTGCCTTTAGCCTTGAGTTTGCACCTTTCACCATTGCCAGAGGCTGAGCAGGAAGACAGTCCTTCCCTGGGAGAAGTCAACCAAAGAGGCTTTATGGATGCGAGGAGGCTGTTGGGGCTGTGTGAATGCCAATGTCATGAACCAGATCTCTTGGAGCTGGATGGTTCTGTCGATTAAATCCCATCCCTTCAGAAGACAGAAACAAAATCATCGTTTTATAATGTTCTTGTTTGCTGGCAAGGGTTTAAGTTGTGTGTGGCCATGCTTCCCCTTAGGGTGGCAAAGGAAGAGACTTCACTAGTGAAATGCTGCCTTGCCAGCCTGGGTTACCCCAGTGATAGAAGTCACCTTCTGTGTTCAGCTGAGCTCAACTGGAACCGTGCTCTGTAGCTGTGCCATTAAGTGACTCTGAAGACGTGATGGTGCAGAGCTGGGCCTCTGTATTTCAAGTGATAATAAAAGCTCACGAGATGAACTGAAGGAGCCCAGCTTTTCCTTGCAGCAAGTTGAGACCGGATAAGCATCTGCATCATTGTGCTAAGGCAGCAGATGCACTTGGTGCTTGGAGGAAATGGTTCATGACCTGATGATGCTTCCCAAGGGACGCAGCCAGGAAACAAAGACGCTGGGGGCCCCTGGGGTGGGAGCAACACTGGCAGAGAGGGCGAGGAAAGCAGACAATGGGAGAGAGCAAGGAGAAAGGTGCAGTGCAAGCAGAAAGCCCCTTTGCCGTGCTTCAGGTTCGCTCTTGAGCTCAGAGCTGTGGGACAAGAGTAATAGCTAAGTAAGAGCCCCTTCCTGGGCACCGGGGGGGTGCTGCAGCCACTGCCTCTGCAGTGGAAGTGAGGAGCGAAGCCACCATCAACATGGGCACGGACTGCAGGGGTCAGGCCCAAGATTTGCGTCCTGAATGTTTCTGGAGTGTTTCAGGCCCCGAGCAATCAACCCTGAGGGTACATGAGTGCTGGTGCCCAGAGGGTGATTCGGGGGGGGAAACATGGGGCTCAGAGGCAGAGCTGGCTCCTGGCTGACCCTGCACAGGGGAGGGCTGAGCTGAGGTTGTGCACCCCCAGCAGGGCATGGCCATTGCCCACAGTGCCCACCTCATGAGCCCCCCATAGGCAGCATCTCATTGCCTGACCACCCTCTGGGGCAGGAATTGTTCCTCAGCTCCATCTAACCCTGCCTTGGTGCAGCTGAGGCCGTTTCCTCATGTCCCATCCCTTGTTCCTTGGGAGCAGAGCTCAGCTCCCTTCTGTCTCCTCTCAGGCAGTTGTAGGCAGCGATCAGGTCCCCCCTGAGCCTTCTCTTCTCCATCTGAACCCCCCAGGTCCCTCAGCCCTTCCCCATCACGCTGTGCTCCACACCATGTACAGTAGTGGCTCCTACCTTTCAGGAGGGGTCCCCAGCACACAGTGATGGGCATCATCATGACCCAGCCTGTGCCTGCAGGGCACCAGGGAGTCCGAACCCACACTTGAGGAGCTTTGCAGCAGCTCTGATAACCCAGCTGAGGGCTTGCCCCCCCTTGTCCCTGCATCAGGTGGATCCAACCCAGCTGCACTGATGTGAAAGAGTGAGTGCATCTTAAAGCAATAACTGCAAGAGGAAGGTGCAGCCAATAAAGCTATAAACGCTGCCAGCAGGCTGCCCTGACAATAGTGTTACCTGCTGCAATCACCTGGGGGTTTAAAGACAAGGAAGTGAAACAAAGCTGCTTTTGTTGGAAAGGGCTGCAGGTTCTGCATCGCTGCTCCATCCCCTGCCTGGCTCCTGTATCCCTGTGTGCTGCTGACCTGCTCCACCTGAGTTGCTGTGTCAGGAGCAAACCTGCGGCTGCTTTGGAGCCTGCTGGGGCCTAGGAGGAGGAACCGGAGGAGGCATCACCGATGGGATGGGATGAGTATGAAGGGAACAGGAGATAAAGCAGCTCCATGAAGCCAGGGCTGAGGTTGGTGTGATGCTGTGATGAGCTGAGGCACCTCAGAGGACCTGTCCCATGGCAAGGGTAGGTTACCACCCCTTTGACTTGTTTCAGTGTATGTAAGTGTGCATGCTGAGCCCAGAAACCAGTCAGTGCTGTGCCTTTCCACTCGTGGTAGACTCTGCTGCCCTGTGATTTGCAATGTGTGGTTTATTACTGACATAAACCTGTGCTTGAGCTGCCTCAGGGAATTTCACCCCAGGAAGCACTGAGCTTGCTTCACATCCATAGGCACAAACACCTTTGGCAGTTTTTCTGCTACTGGGATTTCTTCATCACTCACTTGGGTTAGGTCCTTCTTTAAGACGTTAATAACCTGTCACTGCAAGTCCATTGCCTCTCTGTGGGATATCTCTTTCATTCCTGAGTTCCTTTCCATAATCAGTTTGCATATTAGTACTGTTAGAATCATAGGATCCACTTGGCTGGTTTAAGCTCATCCAGTCCAGCCATTCCCCAGCACCTCCAAGGCCACCACTAACCCATGGCACTCAGGGCCTTGTCTACATGGTGTGTGAACCCTTAGCATCCATCCAGCTTCTACCTTTAGTATTATTATGCACTGCACTTTCTTTTGTGCTCCCCGAAGCTCATGAGGCATCTGTCAGTTTGCCTCCTGACAGGGGAGAAGGTATCTGTAATGTGTTCTGTGTCTCTTAAAAGGACAAAGAATCCCAAGCGCAGTAACTTGTGGGTTTTTGTCTTGGAGAATTAGGATGTCTTTGCATTAAGGAGCAGACAAACACAGAGCAGTGCTTGATCAATAAGAGGCATTGCCAGAGGTGTGGTATAGTCTACTGCAGCTGACAGTAAGTGTTGCTATAGGCTATGGAACTAGGAATGTGAAATGCCAAACGACAGTAATAATTCATGCATCCTGGGACGTATAAAACCAACAGCCTGTCAATAGCTGTGCCATGCTCCGCAGAAAATATGCAGGATTTAGATGTTGCAGGAGCCTGTGCTTTATTTTGAACCATGCTTTCCTTGGAAAAATATAGACTTTCCCCATTTGTCAAAACCATGCGGTTTTGGTTTCATGTTGCTACTTTTCTATCAAGATTCAAAGAGCTGTGCAGCTCAAAAGGGGGCCTTAATTCAAAAAGCAAAATGTATGTATTTATTGAAGAAAACCACATAAAAGATTTATAAAACAGAGGGTGCAGTGCTATTTGAGATTCACGGGCCATTTCAGGATTCATAAAAGCATATATGGTTCTCGTGTTGGCTTCAGAGGGAGTCGGACTTTGCTTGATAGGTGACCCAGGAGGTCTCTGGCACTGCCTTAAAATGAAACTCCTTACAATCGCTTTGCATTTTGCTTGGACTGTTTTGTGAAATAAGAACTTCTGCAGTATTTATCCTCAGAGAAAAGGCCTTTGGGATAATTAATACTGCTTGTCTCTTCTGGAGAGATACCGGCGAGGGTGAACTACTGCAGCTAGGAAGGTACAGCAGCTCTAAGAAGGAAGACTGTCTGTTTGATGCACGTTCTCCCCTGTGCTGCTCTGGCACTGCTGCCTGGGAACCTAAAGGTGATGAATGCATGTCACTCATGATTAGATGGATATCGGTCTTAATGTACAGAGAGAATGGCAAATACTTTAAAAAAGGGAGAATGCATCACAAAGAAAACCACCATACATGGATTAAATCCTCTCCTGTGAGAGGCTGAGGATGCAAATGCATATAAATCACCTGCTCTTCCATGCCATAGCAGACCCTCTACTTCAGAGTTGCAGTTCTCTGTTCTTTAAGGGGAAAACATCTTAAATATAATATCTGGTTTTGAAGGCCATCAGGTGATTTGGATGCAGTAGGCTGCACCTACCCAAACAGGCACTAATAGGTATTTCAGCTCATCTTGTTGAAGCTAGAGTGTGACAGAGAGGGTGATTAAAAAATTAATGCTGCTAACTGTCTGAGACCTATGAAAAGGGATGTCTTTGTTCTGAGAAGAGCATCTTGGCTTGTTCTGCTCCTTCAGCTTGGTATTTCACAGTCCTGCCATGATACTTGGCAAACTTAGAGCTCTCACAGCTGATCCTGCTTCTGTTTGTATTGAAAGAATGTCTATGGCGTTTGTATTATGGGGGGGCGGGAACTTTCTCTCTCTCCTCTTTGTATTTTCATTGTCTCTTTCCTGATGCCTGTACTGTTTGCCAGCAGCCAAGGGGGTACTTTGATGCTTGCTTTGATGCCATGGTTGATTGTGTTGCACAGTTGAGCTGACGTTTTGCCTTTCTCATCAGAGCTGGCATACTGGGTGGGAAAAAACCCAATAAAGCTTTCCTATAAATCTGGTTATCTCATAGAGTCTGCATTTGTTATAGCTGCTGGGGTGCTGGAAACTGGTGCTTGTAAATACCTATATGTATTCTGATTTGGTTTTGGTCTCAGAGATGTGTTTGCCTGCTTCTATTCTTTCACCCCTGGCCACTCCTGCTTGTGTACCTGCCTGCCGAGGGGATATTGCCTCGGGAAGACACCAGCCTGCATGTGTTACCTGGATTATGTGCATGGCACAACCTACACCCTGTTCACTCCTCTTGCTCTAAGGGATTAACATCTAATCAAGAAATACAAACAGCTCACCCAGGGAGGTGTGATAGCCAAAATAACCAGAACATCAATTCTGGCAGCAGCAAAACAAGGCAGCCTGGCTGGGTTTGAGTGTGCTGTGTGATGTCCACTTCTGTCTCACTGCTCTTGGAGATATACAGCTTCACTGTAGAACCAACCAGGCTGGAAAAACCCTTTCAGCTCCTCCAGTCCAACCATTCCCAGCACTGCCAAGGCCACCACTAACCCATGGCACTGAGGGCCTCCTCTCCACGGTGTGTGAACACTTGCAGGGAAGGGGACTGCAGCCCTGCCCTGGGCAGCATGTTCAATACAAGTCTCTCCAGTGCCCATACAAAGATTCACTTGCTAGCCCCCTTCTTTGCCCCATGCTCCATGTGGTGATGCAGGCAGGACTTGGATAATGCCCACTTGGCTGTAGCTATTCCTTTTCTCGCTATCTCTCGCAGCCATTTGCAGACTGATGAGGAACCATTCTGTTTCCATTTTACAGATGGGAAACAGAGACTTTGAGAGGATGAGTGATTTGTCCAGGATGATGCAGCAAATCAATGGAACAAAAAGGGATCAGGCCACTCCCTGCAGTTAAGGAGTGCCTTTAACTGCCCCATGGGATTCTCTAGGCATGCAGCTCCCTAAAGAGGCAGCTTCCACTGCAGGAGTATTCCTCCATTATTTCTGTCCCATTATGGCTGTGAACAGTGGAGCAATACAACATGTATTATTCATCTCTCCTACTCATAAAATCAATACCTATCAAAACACAAATACAATTTAAATCAAAGGGCACTTGTTGAGTGCAGATCCTACTAATTAGGTCTGATTTTCCACCAATTTCTTAAATTATTTATTCAAGGGATGGGTGGCAGCCACTTTACGTGCCCCAGAGTGAATATTATAAACCTCTTGTCATGATACAGCAAATGTGAAGTGTAGTACAATGCAGAGGGATTTGTAACCTTGATGAACTAATGTAATATCAATAGACATCAATCTGTGCAGAAAAAAATGTGTCTCGTCATAACATCTAATGAGAGATGTCAAAAGCCAATAACCTTGTGAAATGGGTACATCTCAGTGAAGGATACAGCTTGTGCTGCTAGGAAACAAGTGCAAAAGTAATATCCACCTGCAGTGGAAGTTACCATGAAAGAGGTTTACATCATGCATGGGCATTTGTCGGGAGAGCAGCTCCCTCCAGGCTGGTGGTTAGCTTTGTAAGCAATTCCACCCTAATAGCAGAGCTTCTTCTCTTATGCTGCTATTGCTTAGTCTAGCCCCATAGTCAACAGGAAACAGTATGTACTCCAGAGCCAGCTAATTACGCTTTTAAAGCTGGTAAAGAAAAGAGCCCATGGTTTTGGGGACTTTTGTATATCAATTAGGAAGAGGCTGTCCTGCACAATGAGAATTTCCACTGCCAGTCATCAACGTTGAATCACTGTGCTTCAGATTTTCCTCATAAGGATTTTCCTTATGCAGCTTCTTTGGATTTGAATTTTCAAGCATATTCTCCCAACCATATAGCAGGTGTGAAGAATCCATCACACCAGCCGTGTGCCAACTGAGAATCCTTGGTCCTGTCTTACAAACATGGTACCTACTCACCAAACTGATTCCTACCAGTGATTCAAAAGAACAGCCTGAAACACTGGGTATATTTCCTCCCCAATTTGTTGCAAATAGATGACTTTACAAGTGAACATTTTGTCATTTCACTTTTTCCTTTGTCATCTCACAACAATTTAAGAGCAAGTGTAATTTTGAAGCCTAAACTAAATAGCAGAGCCTGGAGCTGCTATGACTTCAAGGCAGCAATGCGTGAGAGGCTGAAATAAAAGCAACGGGGTGATTTGGAGCTTAAACTCCTTACCCAGTGCCTTCCCCTCTGGCCTTAATGGTGACCAGGCTCCCAAGAAAGCTGCCAGGAGCCTGAGCAAGAAGCTGCAGTGGTCCAAAGTGCCTGCGTGCTTCAGCTGCAGCAGGCATTCTGTGATCTTCCTACACCACTGGCAGTACTTAGGTGCAATTGTGCAAGCAGGGATGCAAGGCAGTGCCTTAATTCCGGATTTCATGGCATATGAAAGTACAAGTTGGAATTGTAATGGTATTTAAACCTTCCTTATTAGCTGCACAATGAGTGTCTTTCAGCCAGTGTTCTGCAGAATCCTGCCTGGTGGTATGTAAAAGACACGGGCTGAAAGTCAGAGAGCTGGAGGTTGAATGCCGGGTATGTGGAAATGGATCACTGAGCTTGAACTAATGGGAGGAGTAAGGGAGTCTGAAGAAGCACTGTATTAAGATATTGAGGACTAATAAGGGAAGTAGCATGGCAGAAAGTATAAAGAAGCATGGCATGAATACATGGGTTATATAGGATAAATTCACTTTCAATTATTCAGCTCTCCTGCTTGTATTTTTGTTGGGTTTAATTAATAGAGGTTTGTCTGGCATGTACGAGCACAAAGTTCAATCTCAGAGTATTTAAGGTGTAAGTCCTAGCTACATCAAGTGAAAACAGAGAATCCTACATGTAATGCTTCGCATTTTCTTACTCCAATTAAATAAGATAACTGGAAGGAGCACCAAACATCACAGCTACTGTTTAGCGGTATTTTCCTTTCCTTCTACCTAATTCCTTTCATACATGTTTAGAAAGTGTGTGATTGTGTATTAGTGACTGCAAAGGTCTCCTGAATTAACACCATGGACTCATTTTAAGTGGAAGGTAGGAGCACATCTGCTGCAAACAGCTTTGTAATATGCCTTTTGTGACTTCAAGCACATCCAGTCGTGACCAATGCAGCGAGCTCCTACACACACAACTACTTATTTGCAGTAATAGTAGGCAGTGGCACAAGCCTTTCGGTGCACTGAAATAGGTTCCTCCTCTCCCCTCTCCCTTAAAAATTCAGTTAATGTTTAGTCAACCCCAAAGAAAAGTGTATTCTTCCCCACGGCAGATGTGTTGTTCGCTGCGTTGGATAGGCGGTTTACCTTTGGCTTGCATCTCTCTTCAAGAGAGGCATGACATTTTCTGTAGTTGTAGCTAACACAATTTTTCCACCATGAATTTTTATAGAACATTATAAATATAATTGAAGGAACAAAAGCAAAGCAAACAGTCTAGATTGTATCTCTAGGTTGCATTGAAGGGTTTGAAGTGTGTGGTTTTGCTGTACATCACACTGGATATAGTTTAGAAGGGATCACACACAGAAGATACCAGCCACGGAGTGTATTCCTTCCCTATGAGCCTAGCTAAAATGACTTCCTTAGATAGGGAAACACGCTGTTTTCCACGGATGTCCTACAGAGAAGGGTTTGTACAGCCTGCAGGTGTCTTTGGTGGGCCAACTGAAAGCAAAGAAATAGAAATGTGTTGCACTGACAAATTTCTGAGGTAAATGATTTTGCCTTAAATTGTGTAAGGATCAAAGAAAACCTTTGCAGGATAGATCCTCCCTAGAATCACAGAACGGGTTGGGTTGGAAAGGACCTTAAGATCGTCTAAAGTCAACCCCCTGCCATGGGCAGGGATGCCTCGCACTTAACCAGGTTGCTCTTCAATATGGCCAGGGATGGAGCGTCCACCATGGGGCTAAGGAGGCAGAGGACTACAGTGGTGCTGCCTGGCCTCTGTTGTCATACAGTCTGTAATGCATCTGCCCTGTGAAGCAGAAATGTACTATTGCATTTAGTTTTCAGAGAGAGAGCTAAGATGTGGACAGGCACCATGGGACCTATCTGCATGCATAAGGGAGCTCTGGAAAAGCTGACGGGTTGAAGAAAGCTGTGTGGAGGCCTTGGCTAACACCCTAAACCATTAGACCATACTCACCAGATTTATGTTGCCAAGTCTGTTGCCACTGATATCTGAAAGCAAACACTAGCAGCCAAGGATATCATGCTAATTAATTGCCTCAGGAGGACAGGATTTCCAAGATCTAATGAAAGACGGGATCCAGCTCCCATATGTCCCATTTGAGGGCCCAAGAAAACATGCCCATATTTTTCACAGAAACAGTGACAAATGTCCAGGTACTTGTTTCTCAGCTGAATAAATCCAATCTTCAGCCCCAGAGATGCAAATGGCTGCTCATCATAGAATCAACCAGGTTGGAAAAGCCCTTTAAGCTCATCCAGTCCAACCTTTACCTCGGCAGTGCCAAGGCCACCACTGACTCATGGCACTGAGGGCCTCATCTCCACGGTGTGTGAACACTGCAGGGATGGTGACTCCACCAGACCTGGCCCTGCGGTGTGAACGTCTTTCATGTCTCACAGCAACAGTCCCAGTCCAGCTTTCTTGGCCAGAGGATGGTACGGAGCACCATGGTGGCCAACCGGACAGAGGGGAAGCTCAGTGCAAACAGGGAAGCAGCCGGATTCTGGCAGGCGCTAGTGTATAACTCTTCTGAGCATCCCCTTATCCCCTCAACCATCATTAGGATGTGCTGAATCATCAATTTTTGGAAACTCCTGAAGAATGGGGCTCATTGCCCAAATTTTCATCTTCCTCTTTCATCTTTTCAACGTGATCCATGTTAAATTGCTCACCTAAAAAGAGCATCTTGACACCTGGTTTAGTGAAAACGGGCACCAGGAGAGCAGCTACAAATTGCACAGCAAAGTTTCACCTTAAATTATGAAGAAAATCTATTTCGTTCTGTCAACCCTGAGATTGAAGAGCAACAAAAACCTTCTGGGAAGGTCAAGGTAAGTAATTCTAACACTGTGTATTTCCTTGAGAGCTCTCAGCTTTGTCCAGAGGAACTCCAATAACTTCTGTGCAGGAAGGCACGTCGTTCTGACATGCCTCAGTAAATCATTTAACACGATAAGGGCTGCCATGGTGCAGCCTGTGGGATAAAGTGAGGTACAGGGTAGGTTTCTGCAGTTAGGCTTCAATTTTGCTCTAGATTTTAGGTGACATAAAGCTCAAAAGGAGCTCCTGATGCTCCCCCAGAGATGAGATCAACACCTATGAGTACATATTTTGATGACACAGCCAAGAGAGCTAATTATTCTTATGGAAGGACCAAGGCGATAAGTACCGTGTTCTGTATGAATGACTGTCAGTCACACAAGCCAACAAAGGTCATCATCCATTATATTAATGGCATAAATGTTATCAGAAAAGATGATCAACTGGGATTCTTGCACTTGTTTCTTTATTAAGGGCTGCTCTTAAACTTCTCTGTTCTGGTTTAGTTTTTATTTTTCTCTCAAAATAAATGACTTCTGAGATCTTCCACACAGGTTTTTGGACAGCCACACCAGTTTAAGGGTCTTTTTCAGTTAAAATAGCTGGCTGAAATGTCAGAATCCGAGACACCATGAACAGAGGAGGGAGAAAGCAGCAAACACAGTAATTTCTGACTCTTAAATACTGTTCCCCATTGCTTTATTCGAACTGTTGCCATCACATCTTCATGATGAGGGCATCTCCAGGCCTCTTGCCCACATGCCGGGGCTGCTCCAGCTGAGGATGAGGGGAGCAGGATGGCAGAGTTAGGAGCTCCAGTGATGACTGCTGCCTGCACCAAGCCAGGACTGTTTCCTGTTGCAAATCACACCCTGGACAATCTTGTTGTTGTTTTGTCTTTTGCTATAGGAAATATGAACCAGGGTGATTCTCATGAGTTAATGGCAGTGGAATGAGAGAGTGTAAGTCATACGTCTTCTGTGTTGCTGAGCATTTCACATGCACAGAGAGCAGGCAGCTCAATAGATGTCACCAGTACATGGCTTTTCTGAATTCACCCCAGCTGAAAGGAGTATCATCAGGGATGGAGAAAGGAGTGTTCCTAATGAGACTTTTTCTTGCCAGCACCAAGGGGTCCTGCATCCACTGCTGACCAGTTAAGAGCCAGGAGTAAATTGTTGTCATGTTGTGTAAATACACTGCTGCTTTAGAGCACGAAGTGTCTGAAGCAACTTGAAAGAGGCCTACAGGAATGCTGGAGAGAGACTTTTCATCAGGGACTGCAGCAATAGGACAAGGGGTGATGGGTTCAAACTGAAAGAGGGGAAGCTCAGGTTGGATCTAAGGCAGAAGCTCTTCCCTGTGAGGGTGCTGAGGCGCTGGCACAGGGTGCCCAGAGAAGCTGTG
>JAOEHY010035480.1:8146-22244 GCA_025447955.1 Psilopsiagon aurifrons | reverse complement strand
GTTCAAACTGAAACAGGGGAAGTTTAGATTGGATATGAGGAAGAAATTCTTTCCTGTGAGGGTGGTGAGGCACTGGACTGGGTTGCCCAGGGAAGTTGGGAATGCTCCATCACTGGTGTTGTTCAAGGCCAGGTTAGAGAGAGCCTTGGGTGGCATGGTTTAGTGTGAGGTGTCCCTGCCCATGGCAGAGGGATTGGAACTGGATGAGCTTAAGGTCCTTTACAACCATAAGTATTCTATGATTCTATCCAAGGAAGGATGGGCAGCAGCTTCTAAGCTGTCATGTTTGGATAGGTCTTCCCGACTTTCTTGTGTTATGCTCTTCCACTTCTCCACAGCATCATGATTCAGATAAGAAAAGATCCATAGAAAGGAGAAAAGTGTCCTTCAGGTGAATGTCCTTGATATTGCCCACCTGAGGGACGGGCAATTTGCTCCACCAGTGGATGCTCCTCCCTCTGCATCCCCAACCCCACCTGAAGCTTCTCCTGCTTATTGCAGCACAGCTTTGGGTCTTTTTGAGGCAGTGAGATTTCCTTTATATGGGAGAGATCACAGGGAATCCAATAGTTATTGTCTGAATTTGCTGTTAGTGGTTACTAGGTACATAACAATGGCTGTAAAGAGGAAGACCCTGGCTGATGCTCCTCAGGCTTTCAGATGTATCTGGTATGACTGAAACTTTGTCTCCACTGAGTCCTTTCCTGCCCTCAGCTCCATGGCTCATGAGAAGGCAGAAAACTATGTGAAAAGCCTGCAGCAGCTTCTGGCAGTGTGCATCTGGGCTGACTTCTGTTGGAATGTGGCGACTGGAGGTAGAAATCTGTAGTTTATCTGGTGAGAACCTGCTTCTGGCCTTAGCATCACAGCTTGGACTGTGAGATCTCTTCAGCTCTCGTGTGTGCCTCTTCCTAGGTACAGACTGGGATATGTCCACCTATACCCATCTGCTTGGAGGATGGGATTAAGGTAGCCTGCAGTCACTGTGGTTGGAAAGAGATGGGTTTGCATCAGGCTATTGACAGGAGGTGTAACAGTGTGTGTCTGTGATGCTCGACCCCATACTCACTACCCATCACAGTCTGTTGAGTCCATCACTGAGAGATATCCTGCTCCAAGGAGTCCTCTTTCCTCTCTATGGAAAGGCAATTGCTTGAGAGGTGCAGAACTTGGCTGGAGAATTAACTTCCTCGATGGGACTGGTTTGGAGTCTTGCTACAAAACATGCCCAGCATGGGGCTGGAGGGAAGATTAAAGCCTCTTCATACCTTTGGATACTTCATGGCTAAAGCAGCTGGGAATGTTTTGTGTATCTCAAAATGGGTGTTGGAAGGAGGTATTTCAACAGGGATTTACAGGTAGGAGCACATAGGGCAGCTGGGCTTCATCCTACCTGTACATGCTACGTGCAGCTAGCATGTACTGTCAGAAGGATGAAAGCCTTTCCAGATTAATGGGTGAGTGCAGTCAGAAATGATGCACACCTACAACATGTATTTTATTACTACGGGACCAGTCAAAAGTCCCCTGGAGCTGTGATGCAGCTTGGAGCAAGCCTTTGGTGTGCAGAAGTGATGTGAGCAGCATTGGTCAGGATGCCCTTTGCTTCCACAGGGGCCACCAGCTTCCCAGGAAGCGATGGATCAGGCTCTGTGTAGGTTTGACTTCCCACCCTCCTGAGCTATTTCATCCCACCAGTGGACCCAGCAGCTCAGCCACACACTGTGCATTAGTTTCTGCTTCAGACAAAACTCCCCATTCTCCATCACTGCTTAGGAGAAGACAACTCTGCTGTCAACATGGCAGAAGGGATGCAAAGCCAGCTCATCCCCAGGGACAGACTGTGTTACACATACCTTTCAAGGTCATGTTCTGGACATCTCAGCATCAAAAGCTTCACTGTGGTGCCTACACAGGCAGAAAATTGTCATCCTGGGATGATCCCACAAATCCAGACCTCAGGAGGGGTGAATTCGCAGCTTTCCTGCCTGGCTCCAGTGTTTCCTGACTTCAGGATTGGTTTGTGAGCTTTGTCTGCAGGCTCTTGCACACGTGTGGTGGCATGCAGGGGTAGATAGCATCTTTCTGGGGTTTGGCCCCAAGGTGCTGGAAGGGGTGCATGAGGGTGAAAACCCAGCCTGGTGTTGGACACTGAGCACAGTATACGTCAAGACTGGCCTTCTGGGGTTACCAGGGCAAGATTTCCCCACCACTGACTTCATCTTAAAACCAATCCCTTAGGCCTAACCCAGGAAAACATTTCACACCTGCTCGAGTGCTTTCAAGCCTCTGGGATGCTTTCCCGGGGTAGGGCTGCATGGAAAGCCCTGAGGCTGTGTCTATCCCAGCAAATTAAACAGTTCCCGGGTTCAGACACCAATTATCCTCCCTGGTAAATTATTAGCACTCACCCAAGTAATTCCCAGGCATGGCTCAGGAGTGTGCCTGGTCCTAGACCCTTCCCAATAGGCAGGTTGGATGTGGCCACCCTGTTTTGGCAGGTTGGGGAGGCCAGTTCAATGGGCAAAGACTTGTCCTTGGCCAGATGGCCTTGGAGCTGGAGGATGATCCCAAACACATCCATTGTGTTGGTGCAGATGCACCTCAGTGCTTCTGCAGCTCAGACATGTGCAACCAGGCTCAAACCTACAGTTCCAGTCTTTACAGCTTGGACAGTTACCAACCATGCAGCCTTGAATACCTCAGTAATAATAATTCATTCTAATTGAAGCCATTCATATTAATTAACAGTAGCATCACTTTTAATTATTTTTCTTTATCCAAGGTGCTTATTTTTGCTGATGAAGGGTCATGTCTGCAGCAACTGATATTGTCACCAGCAAAGGCCTAATTCCTGCCAACAAAGACAAGGAGTCCTCATCTTTCCATCAACTGGTGGGGCACAGTTGGCTCTTCTCAAGCTTCCCACCCACCAAAACCTGGGACCCAGCACTGCGTGTATCAACTGGCACGGGAGAAATCTCTGCCACCATCCGAGGCTGCCTGAGCTGTCTGCTCCTCCTCTTCCCATGCCATTCCCCATAAAGCCCTCGTGCTTACACGGCACTTTGGATCTGACTGTCTGCTGGGGAGGTGGGATGGGCGGGAGGAATTTGCATGCTGGAATTTCGCCGAGGAAGTTCCTCTCTGCAGAGGGGACTGAATTCTTCCTGAATTTTTGGTTTTTCTTCCTTGTTTTTTGGTTTATTGTACTTATGTTTGTTTTCCTAGTCATCTAGTGGACAATCTTCTATGATTTCCCCCTCTAAGGACTACTAGAAAGCAGGTGAATGTGACGTGGGACATCCTTAACCCTGGAGTCACCCTGACCCTGTTCCTATGCAGATAAGCCGATGACTAAAGTATGTCTTGGGCTTTGAGACACACCTTAGTTGCTTGGCTTCCTTCTAAATGTTTTTTAAAGCTGCTTTCCCCACCCCATTGAGAAAGTTGCACCCAAGGGAAGCTGAGTGCCTCTGCATCTAGGTAATGCTATGCCCAGGTAGAGCTGTGGGAAACTGATGCTCACAGAGAATCCATTTGCCTCATCAAAAAGTGATGGGAAAGGGAATGTGTGAACTTTGTTCTGCTGGGCATGGCCCAAGCATTCAGCATCCTCTTCAGCTTGGTGCTGTTGGGACCTCTGAGGCTGTGTCTGTGGGCTGCAGTGCTGGAAGGACACAGACTGGTTGGAGGAAGTCTGGTGTTGGGCTGCAAAAGGCACTGGAGGACTGGAAATCATGGCCAGGGAAGGAAGGAAGATCAAAAGGGTTGCAGTTGTTTAGTTTAGGAAATCTATATAATAGTCTACAAATATGTAACAGGCTTCTGGAAAGAGGAAAGGAATGAACTGTTCTCCTTGTTCAGCAGGAATGGGACAGGAGGTAATTGGCTTAAATTACATCCAGAGAGGTTGAAGTTCGGAGGAACATTCCTCTATGGTGAGGACAAGGATACGTGTTGGGGGCTGTAGCGGTTCAGTGTCTCCAACTATGGAGCTTTGAGAAGAGGGAGGACCAATGACCTGGGAGTGGTTTGTGCTGGAGTGGATGCTGCATGGGAACCTCTGCATGGATCTGGGTTCAGCAATGAGCTGAGTGCCATGACAGGAAAATGCATCTGGAGGGATTTGAGTTGGCCTCAGCACTGTGGAGAAGGCAGTTTAGGTTTTCCCAGCTTTGGGGTTGAGAGGTGTTGGGAGCTTCTGCCTTGTCAATAGTAAGGATGCAAGCTGGTTCACCAAAACAGTCTGGTAACAGAGTGGTTTTAAACACTGCTTTAAGGTTTTCTTTCTTGTTCAAACCCAGATCGTGTCAATAATCTTGTGGCTAAGTCAGCTGGGAGCAGGCTTTCTTACAACAGTTGTGCTGCTGCAGACACAGCAGCATCCTCATCCCCTCTTCCCTTGGGTCCCCCACAACGTGCCTTTTTCTTTGACAAAATTAGGAACTCAGCAGTTTACCGCATTGCTTATGAGATCTGGGCTTCCTGAATGAGATTGCCCTTGGGATCCTCCCAGCCTTATCCCAGTAACATAGATGAGGGTTTTGTCCGTCCCAAGGACATGAATGTCAGCTGAACACTAGGCAAGATTCAGCTCCCAGACTCCCACACCTAAATGTGCAGATGCTATTCAGCTGCAGATATGAAGCCAGTACCTGTTTTAGAGAGCTGGGGAGCCCACCAGCCCTCCAGCTATTGTTCAAGAAGGATGCAGCTCTCCCGGAGGTGCTGACCTGTTATCATGGGCTCCATATGGGCAACCTGGATACCCTGAGCACCTCAAACAGCACTTCATATCTCTCTGTGGGCAACTGAGACTTGCCTTAACAATTCAGTTTGTGTAGTCAATGCAGTGGGGAGCTATCACCTGATCAAGAGGAGGTTGGCATGAGCTGAAGACCATCATACACTAGGAAATATCCCAGAAAGTAGAATAAGGAGGAGTTTGCTCTTATCTGCTGCAATGCCCGTAACTATGCTCATCCATGAGGCAGCAAGACCTGAGCATGGGATGTGGAGAGCCATCCCAGATGTTGTGTAGCTCATAGAGGGTAACACAGAGCACACTGTGTTTCTGAGCAAGGTGCAGCCACGTTGGCATAGAGTTGCACCATGCCTGGGGAGGTTGCTGGGGCTGCCAGGAGGAGCATGACCATGGGGATGAAGGTCAGTCTTGGTTGGAGATAGCTACTCCCAGCTCTTTACGCATGGTCTGCCTTTGTTCAAACATACTCCTCCATTGGCAAACAGGAAAAGAAAAGGAAGAAAGTAATGCTGCTTGGGTCTGGGAGGGGAAAATTGCTGTGGTTTGATAGAGCTGCTCTGTGCTGAGGTGAGAGGGAAGGCAGCAAACAAGAATAAGCTTTCAGATGCTTAGGGCCTGGAGCACAGTGTGATGGGGAAGGGTTGAGGGACCTGGGGGGTTCAGATGGAGAAGAGAAGGCTCAGGGGGGACCCTGATCGCTGCCTACAACTGCCTGAGAGGAGGATGGAGCCAGGAGGGGGCTGAGCTCTGCTCCCAAAGGATGGCACAAGAGGAAGCGGCCTCAAGCTGCACCAGGGCAGGGTTAGATGGAGCTGAGGAACAATCCCTTCCCCAAAGGGTGCTCAGCATTGGAACTGCCCAGGGCAGGGCACTGGTGGAATTGCCATCACTGGAAGTGTTCAAAAACCATGTAGATGTGGCCCTTGGTGACATGGTTTAGCTGTGGCCCTGGCAGTGCTGGACTTGAACATCTTCAAGGTCTTTTCCAACACAGTTGATTCTGTGATTCTATGCATTGAGTGATGGCTAGCATGGAAGCAGCTGACAGCCCTTGTATGTGTCTTTTCTGTAGCACCTCATGAAACAGTGAGATGCTCAAACCAGCTCCAGTCACAAGGGCAGATGAGCTGTAAGAGAAAGGAATTTGTTTTCTCTTTCCCATTTCTGGAGCCCCGAGGTGGGCCTTAGGTAGAAGTGGTGTTTTCTGCAAGCATCTTCTTTGATGGACACGTTTTCAAGCATGTGAACTTTCCCGTAGGTCCAGAATAGAGCACACTTCAAGCCAGGTCCTGGCCGAGGATGGCTGTGACTTAACGATGTCAGTTGGGCAATTAGACAAGAGAGTTAGTTGTCTGGCAGAACAGTAGGTTAGGAAGGGCAGAGGTGATATGGTTGTTAATCCCATAAAACAGAGAGAAAATAGAGGCAATAATTGCCTGTGAAGCAGAAAAGCTGCAGTTGGGGAAGCCTGTAAAAAGCTGTGAGAACAACACTGCTCTTCAATCCATCATCTTTACTACCAGCAGTCACAAGCTCTGTTCTTGTTTTTTTTCTTTCCAGGGTATTTTTGCTGGTGGTGAACAAGGCTGAGATATGAGCAGGGATGGTGAAGCAGAGGGGACTGTGGAGCTTCTCACGGTGGCCAGAGCAGGAACTGGTCCTCCTTTGGTCACACCAGGGCCAAAAGGGAAAGAATCATTGCTTCCTCCACATGCGTCATCTCTTGCTGCAGCTGGTGCCTGGTGAGTGTCTTCGGACCAAGGTCTCCGTTCATTCCATAACTACTTGACTGGCAGTGCTTGGCTCCCAGGAGCATCCTTCATGGGAAGAGGTAGGAGAGCATTCAGTGACAACTGTGTGATATTCCAGAGATGACTGTGTGACATTTCTGAGCACAGCAGGAGGCGGCTCTGTTCCTTATCGTCCCAGAAGGGTTCATAGAGGGCTTTGAAGGAGGGGGTCTTTCTGCATATCCATGGTAGGCAACCTTGAGCAGGGAAGGAGGGTGAATTACCTCTCCCAAAGCAGAAGCAGGCCTCTAAGCACCTAATGCAAGTAGGTGAAGTGGAGACTGGTAGTGGGAGCTGAGCTTTCAGGCCAAATAGCACCCCTTTAAGATATTCAAGCCAGATATCACCCATTTCATCTTCTGCCTAATAGGGTTCCCGTCCTCTTTCATCTGCTTCCACTGATGGGTATCTCATGACATTCATTTGCCTTTTCCTTCACTCTCCCCTTGCTGCCCACTCTTCTCCTGGAAGAAAGAAAAAAGGGGAATACCCCCCAAATCCCATTTTTCCTTTGGCTGAGGGCAGATATTGAGTGGGATCCCACCACCCTGAGATGCTTCCAAGCCTGGTGGTGGGACGTGCATGGGCGGGCAGGGAAGCCAGGGAAAGGAACAGTAGCTTTTTCTCTTCCCAGCGACGCCGACGTGGTGATCAGAGGAGCTGGCCAGAGTCCTAATGAAGATAAATGAATATCCCCTCTCCTCCGCTCCTCCAGCTTTTATTGATGGGCTGTGGGGTGAAAGGCGAGAGCCTGAATGTTCATTTAAGCAGACGTCACAAGTTTCTTTGGAGGGGAAGGTGTAAGAAAAACCGCCTTGTGCTTGAAACTTACTCCAAGATGAGCACGCTCGGCTTTACAAGCCTTTCTCCATTCCTTCCTCATCCATCACTTCCCAGGACCCCTTTGTAAATGCAAATTGCACTTTGATAGAAATAATGCACTGAGCCTCTATTAGTGTCTGTGTAATGGAGAGGGCTATTTTAATGCAATCATTCTTAAAAGAAGCTCTTCTGGGCCTTAGTTTAGGCTGTGTATCAAAAACCAATCTGAAGACATGCTCCTCCCCTGCCCTCCGCTCCCTCCCATCTCTGACTTTTCCGGGCGCTGGGATACTTTTTATTTGGGGGTTTCTGGGATTCCTGGAGCAGCCTTGGGTTTGGATATGTGAATGAGAGCTCAGGCAGACACCTCATCTGACCTGGTCCTCAGGACAAGGCATGGTGTTCCAGGCTGGGACACCTGGATCAAGGGATGATGAACATAGTGGTGGTGACCAGGTGATGGTGAACATGATGGTGGGACAACCCACATCCTTCAGAGATTGCCATCTGGGGAAGGTTCAGCTGTGACTTTTAGGGGGATGCATCATTCCCTGGAACTGCTTCTTCCAAGGCTCTCTTTTGTGCTTTCCAGCAGGAGGAAGCTTGTTCAATCTCAGCTATAAACATCTCATGTGTGAGATTTGCAGAGCAGCCCCCGGGATCCCTGATGTGTTTGTGCACTCGGCGAACTGATGTTCTCATGTCCCAGCCTGATCTCTCCCTCCCAGGGTGTGCAGCAGCAGCTCCAGCACTGAAATCAGTTTAAGCTGCTTTAAAAAGGGGAAAAAAGGGAATGATTTAAGCCATTGAGATCCCCCTCCACACACACACTTTGGGAGGTCAGGAAAAAAAAAAAAAACCTGCTTTGAACTGTTTAAAAACAAATCTGAGACATCATTCATCTTCATTAATGAGATATTTAACCAGTCCCTTTTAATAACTTCTTGATGCATATGCCAAATGAAAAAAACATATTTTAGTCTCATTTTCTGCTTAAGAAGCCATTATTTTGGTCTCGTTTGCTGATTAAAAGACCATTATGCTCCATGCCCCTTCTCTCCTTAACCCCTAAATCCTGCTTTTCTTATCCCGGTATCATCCTCACGCTCCCCCAGACCAGCACAGGGTCCTCCGTGTGCACCACTGTGATTTATGCTACTGAGGGTCTCCCCACAAGTCAGGGGTAGGAGATAACTTCTACCACTTCTCCTGGGTCTTCCACAGCACTGCTGTGCAGGATTTAATCTTTTTGGAGAGGTTAATCCCAGTGGATCAGTCTGTCAGCCTCCTCCTACTGTTTGGGTATGAATTATGCTGGATGCTGGAGTGGATGTTCTCCCATTACTGGAAATCAAAACGATTCAGTAGCATGAATAAGAAGCCCCTTCCCAAAGGATAGCTCCAAAAGTGTGGTCCTCCAGCACCTTCCCATGGGAAAGGAGCTATTTAGTGCCAGGCAGAAACATCAGAGCAAGCCACAGAGTGGTTCTTCTGAACTCTGGGGTGGGGACAACCACTTTTTGGGGGTCCCAACAAGAAAGATATAGGGAAAGAAAAGCCCTGTCATAGATCAGAGAAGCGGCATGGAGAACAAAGGAAGGAAACATAGAAAGAACAAGGGGGTATTTTCCTGTTTCTCGAAGAGCAGAAGAAGAGGAATGGGGAAGGCAGCATCGTTAAAGTGAAATCCCTGACTGGAATGACAAAAAGAAAAGAAATTAAAGCCAGATTTGTTCCCCTGGGCTGAAGGAAGGAGGATCCCTTTTAGTTTGTTCCTTCTTTCTTGTTTCCTTTAAAGACAGATCAATTGCGGGGCTTAATGAGAACCGTCTAGTGTGAGAGGTAGACAATGCGAGACGGAGAAGGATGTCCCAGCATCCTGGAGATTTTACAGCAGCTTTGAGCACTGGGATCCATCCCTGGAAGCCACATCTCTGGGCTGTCACATTGTGCATTGTGAGCATCATATGGTGCTAAGCCTGAGTGGGGACCACCGATGGCAATCGCCATCCCTCATCCTTGTGTCCATGGGTCCATTCTCTGGTGCACACGCATTACGAGTTGGTGATGCAGACACGAGGTGCTTGTGGCCAGTTGTGCCCCATCCTTTGGGGCTGCCACAGTAGCAATGGCACTCACAGACATGGTCCCCATGAGCTGCATGTAGAGTTGCTGCCCATGATCCCTCATTAGGATCTTCCTCAACCTCCTCATTAGAAGTCTCCAATGTAGAAGCTCCAAGTGTGGGAAGCTTTAGGGCACTGATTTCATGTTGAAAGTAATCTTAGGTGCAAGAGTTTACCAAGAGCTAAGGAGGACTTCTTGGGATGCTACTGAGATGTCCCCTTGGAGAAAGAGGTGAGCTTCTCCTGGGGAAACCTCTTCTGGAAAGTGTCCCATAGAGCATCTCAGCACTCCTGGAGACCTTCAAAGGAGATAGCGGATGCTCACAGATGCAAATAAACCTGCTTTTTGCGTGCTGAACTTATGCCAACATAGATACCCCATCTCTCCTAGGTTTAAACCCCATTGCTCATCAGAAGGCAAGGAGGGGAATAAAATCCCTAATCATTCCCCTCCTCATCCTAGGAATGGCCACCCCCTTCCCTGACCCCATGGGATGAGCTGGAAGTGCTTGGGTGCATCCATACCTCTCCTGGAGGAGCAAAGCCTCCCAGATCGGTGCGAAGCCACCTCTTCGCAGGCCTCAGCACCTGGCCCTGGGGATGCATCCTGTTTCAGTGTGAATTATTCTCTCTGTCACTTGATAGGTGTCAAGCCCAGCACAATCCCTTGAGCTTCAGCTGCAGAGAGAGACCTTTCATGGGGCAGGTAAGGGGGATGGGGAGGGGGGGGAGCAGGTCTGTGCTAATAACTCTGAACTTGGCTCAGGCCTCTTAATGGATGCAAATGAGCTTTTAGCTACTGGGGCACTCTGCAGTGTTTTGTGCAAAGGTTTTGTGCTCTTCACCATAACCGTTCACGTGCACAGCTTGAATGGCGAGGGGCACGGTGGAGGCTGAAAGGACGAGCAGGAACCTTCTCATGCCAAAATGTTAACAACTTCCTCCCCGTGCTGCTTGCCAGCTCTGGAGATCTGATATGGTTCCCTCCGGGGCTCAAAAAAACCCCTTTGCAAAGTGTTTTTTTTCTCCTGGGGCCTCATCACCCTGGATATTTAATACTCATGGATGGATCTGCTCGCAGACAGGAGCAGAGGATGCAGAAGAGGGGCAATGCCACTCAGTTATCCTGTACTAGGATCCCCAGCTAGCCCAATGGGGCACCTCATGAAGCATCTCACTATTGCTAAAGCTACTGATTTCTGTTCCCATCATAAATCCAGGCTATTATTTTGTGCAGGAAGATGGGTTTTGCCATCTTAAAAAACCTGAATGTGGCTCAAACTGGGTATGAATTTCTTTCCCTGGGTTTTAACTGGGAGCATGGATTGATTTGTGGGTTTTAAGGTAGTTTTCCTTAAAAGAAAACTGAATTCTATAAGTGGAATAGGAAAATCTCCTTGTAACTCAGTGATCCTAATGGTGGTCTAGAGAAACCATCAGTGAGTGTTTCAGTAGATGGAAAATGTTCAGAGCCAGCATCACCCCACCTCATCCACCAGTGAAATACCAATTTTCTCTCAATCATAAGGTCCCAGAAGCAGTTTGGTGCTGTTGAAAACAGGATGAATCATTTTTGATAGAAAATGAGCCACGTTGCTTTCAGCTTTGTTCCACACATCCTTGAGGGAAATGGGAAACTTCCCCAAACTTCCCAATGCACACTTCCCAAAGGTAGAAACACTAGTTCTGAAAAATGCTGGTTTCTTCCTCCTCCTTCTCGGTATCTTTCCTCTCTCACAAACTTCCCTCTCATTTTCTAGACAGAGAGAGGAAAGTTGTCCCTCCTTTTTGCTTTGCTAGAAAAAAGTGGTAAAATGAAAATTAATTATTTCTGATGGGGGGGGGGGGAAGAGCTGGTTTATGGCTTCTTATTATTATTATTGGAAAAATATTAAATATCAATTGTGCCTAACTGGGATGCCAGCCTGGTGTTATCCCTCCCCTATCCTGCTTTCCAGTGCCACCTCTTGTCTCCAGGTCTGTGTTTGCTCCTTTGTCCCAGAGGCACCATCCTGCACCCATCTGCACCAGCTTCAGAGCAGGTTGCAAACCCAGGAGCCCTGAGTGAAGTTTCTACCCGACGGTCCCCCTCTGTGCCACCAGCAGGTCCTTGGGTGCTTCACCCCAAAGCTCTGCAGCAAAGGGGTGGCTCCATCCCAGAGCATCTTCCCTCTCTTTAAGGCTTCTTGGCCTGAAGGGATGCAGGTGCTGCAGGCTGGGAGATGCAGGGTTAACAGGGGGGTCCCTCACTTAATGTGGCCTAAATGCTGGTGCCCTAAACACTGGATACCCCAAACACCAGGTCCATCCACCCTAAATATACCCTGGCTGAGGGCAAGCTCTGGAGCTGGCCGCTGCCCTCAGCTATTTAAGCCAGAAGAAAAGGCATTTTAAAATGATATGGAGGGGGAAAGGGTTTTTTTGTGGGTCCTTTAGGAAAGCATCTCCTCAGGGAGAGCCCAGTGTGTCTCTGGAGGGCACTGTGTGCCCAGCACAAACCGAGCCCTTCATTTCAGCGCTTGAGCAGACAATGAATCCCACACTGAACTTCCTCTCGTTTGAGGCTCGATGTGTTTTTCATTTGGGTCTTGTTTTGTTTTCTTTCTTTTCTTTTTCTCCCCTCCTTCCCTATTTTTCCCAGCGGGATTGAATAAGTAGAGCAGGCAGGAGGGCATCGCCGTGGGCAGGTTAATGTGCACATCGGCTCCAGCCCTTAAAATCACGAGCTGCTCTGTAAAAGCTGATGGTTTCTGCTTCTCTCTTTCCATGAATATTTTAAACTCTTTTTTTTTCAAAGGATTTTGGAGGAGTTTGGGAGAGGAAGCAGGAGCAGGGAGGGGAAAGGGAGCTGGTGGGAGGCTTTAGCATGGAGAGAAGGGTAAAAGTCCAGGATAATGGTATAAATCCCACCCCCATTCACGTACGTATTCAGTGAGGAAAACCTGGTCTTAGAAAGAGTTTCCCAATCAAACTTTGAATTATTCCCACTCAGCATGTTCTTGAAGTTGCCTCCTCAGCAGTGTTTTGCATTAAAATCTCTGGGCTCTAAATAGTGTTTCAGCAGCATCTTCAGAATCTCATCTCTTGAAAACATATACGTGCACACATGTACCCCTCACTCCCTCCTTCCTTCCCTCCCTTCATCCCTCCCAGCCGGTCCCTGTCTCGGATTACCCTGGCATTTTCTTTTGAGATGAACGGAGAAACTTCACCGTAGTTTATTTTCCTTCAGAGCAGGGTAAGATGTTTCTCGTTATGCCGTTTTAATTCTCTAAAAGGCTGCATGGCATGTAGAATAATAGGGGCTGTATTCTTGCAATGATGCAAAAATCCTTCGCAGCCCACCCTTTTGAGTAATTAGCTGCTGCTCGCAGAAGACCCAGGCAGGGGAAAAGCCAGATGGTTTTCCAACAGGGCTGAGATTTGGGAAGATGGTTTTGCTGGTAACAGGATGAAAAAATAAGGAAGTTTGTTAGGAAAATAAAGGAGAATAAAAACGAGCCGGGGGTAGCGTGTTGGGTCTTCAGAAAGGCGTTTGAACCGGATTTTTTAGGGCAATGTTTTGCAGAGATACAGTATAAAGGGAGAGAAAATAGAAAAGAGAGGAAGTAATTTTAATAATAGACACTCAGGAAAAGAATCTCTTCTTGAAAAGAAATTTCAAAACAAGAGACATGAAGGAAAGGCTCTGGGTACCTGAGATAATTCATAATACAGAGAAAATATTGCCAGATTGGAGAGCAAATGAGTTGCATCCCTGCTCATCTAGCCCAGCGAGGAGCTTTAATCTTCCTATTTTCAGAAGCAGGGGGAGAAAACATGCGAAGTGCTCCTAATGGAGCGTAAAAAAAGGCAACAGAAGCTCCAAACATTGTGTGTAGCCCCCAAGCCGGCTCCTATGGGAATGCCTGCAAGGATTCGGGAAGCCCCAAAGGGTATCGAAGCATTTGGCCACTGGGTTTTGGTTTTGCAGAAGGGATGGTGGATTTTGGGGAGGTAAAAGGGGCTGAAAGTGACTACAAAATGCTGTTGCCATGTGGGGTGGCACCTGGGGGAAGAAAATTGAATGTGGATGGGGATAAAGCCGTGGGTGGGATAACCACAAAGGGGTGGAATAACCCTGAGGGACTGCATGGGTGATGCTGAAGCATCTTCCCAAGGGACCATCCAGAGCTCAGACCAGAGCAGCGCTAGACAAAAAGCTGCTTCTCGCTTTAAAAGCTGCTTCTTGCTTTAAAAGATGTAAAAATAAAGGGCTTGAGTGATTTTCTGTTTATTTTATTTGTGTATCTCTCCGTAGCCGTCCTCTAATATCGCCTGGAGTGGGACCAAGCCACATCTCTTTTCCTTGGGAGAAGGCAGATGCATAGAAAGGGGAATATCAAAATGATCTCGTTTCTGTCTCTCTTTGGTCTCATATTGAACAAAGGACAGATGGGAACAAGAAAGGAGGAAAAAAAATCTCACCTGTTCCCATCCAGTCTTCGGGAGATCGCAGTCATTATCTCGGCAGCTTCACGTTTCTAAAGGGGCTTAATTTTTCTTCTAAACACTGGCATCTTGTTAAAAACCACGCAAGAACACCCCCCCCC
>JAOEHY010035479.1:9771-27114 GCA_025447955.1 Psilopsiagon aurifrons | reverse complement strand
CTCAGCACCCTCACAGGGAAGAGCTTCTGCCCAAGAACTCATCTCAGTCTCCCCTCTGGCAGTTAAAGCCATTCCCCCTGTCCTGTCCCTACAGGCCTTTGGCCAAAGCCCCTCTCCAGATTTCTTGTAGGTATATACCTTTAGGTATTGGAGCTGCTCTAAGGTCTCCCTAGAATCTTCTCTTCTCTAAGCTGAACAATCCCAGACGTCTCACCCTGAGAATTTTCTACTTGCAAACTCCAACTAATTTTGTTGCTATAGTAAATTCATAGCCTAATCATCCGATCTTAACTGCGCTCACCTTCTTAAATTAATGCTTTAAAAGCTTAGTGGAATCATACTTACGATCATTTTGAAAATGAGTCTGCAATAATCCCAAGATCCTCTCCACTTCTTTTTCTGTAGCTTCCTGATGAGACTCCTCCATTTTTTTTAACTGGAAAAAAGAAACACAGTTTCACCACAAATAACCCCTGTGGTAAGACAAGAAGATGAAAAGGGCCTGTTACGAACACCTAACTTTAAAGGTGATTTTCTCTCTCTATGCCACACATGCACAGTTAGACACATGTATGCAAACATAGTGCTTTAGGAATCAATTCCCATCTTACAGTATCAACCTGAAAGGCTGTAGTTTGTATGTTTTCACCCTATTTACAGGTGTACGTTTACTTTCCAATAGTTCCGAGTTATGCCTCATGGCACACAGTCTATGAGTTTACTCCATCTGTAAGGGCAGAAGAGCAGTTCATTAAAAGAAGGAAAAGTTAAAGATCTTTTCAGAAAAGCACCTAAGTTTACATGTAAGAAAAGTGAAGTTTAACATGGTCAAAGGACACAATTGTGATTTCAGATTTGCTCATGGGCTGTGTACAGCTGGGAACTCCAAAGCACTCTCCAAGTACTGTAACGTGCACAGTACCAAATATACTTCTCAAGCAGTCTTCAGCAACCTGTTTGCTGTTCCTGTTAGGTAACACTTTCCCTCTGACCACCCTGCAAGCTACAGAAACTTCCACACGTAACTATATCTAATACAGATTTACATATATGTGATGTGATCATCAGTGTTCCCCTAAGCAAACCACAAAGAGCAGTCGCTTGCTTTTGGAAACAACTGTCTCAAACTCCCCAGCTCCTCTTCTTCCCAGTGCAAACTGGATCAGAACATTTTCTATCACTATTTGGACTATTATGAAGTAGGTTGTATTTAAAAAGCCATATTCAACATTTTTACTATGAGGGTGCTGAGGTGCTGGCACAGGGTGTCCAGAGAAGCTGTGGCTGCCCCAACCCTGGCAGTGCTCAAGGCCAGGTTTGATGGGGCTTGGAGCAACTGCTCTGGTGGAAGGTGTCCCTGCCCGTGGCAGGGGGTTGGAACTGGATGAGCATTGAGGTCCTTTCCAACCCAAACCAGTCTGTGATTCTATGTTGCTGCCTCTACATACTGGCATTATCAGCCAGAGGCTCCCTATATTGACATGGTTTATTTTTTCAAAGGAAGCCTCCTGGAAGTATTCTCAGACTTCTGCCTTTCTGCCGGAGTACAACAGAAGGAATGGGAGAACAGACAGCAGAGAAAATAGTGATTAAGGGAGTCAATTAGTCTGTTGTTACCTGCATTTCTGTGCAAATGATGTAGACTGTTAGATTCTTTTTAACTAAAAATTGAAAACACGATAATGTAGACAAGTTTCTTTTTCATTTCCTTTCAAAGCAACAAGCATCAGAGCAAATAAGCTAATCTGAACTTGTAAAATCCTACCGTAAATCCTACTTTCTTCACTTAGTGAAATACTGCAGTCCACACAAAACAAATTGAGCAGCCTAACAGTGAAGTCTGAATCCTTTAGTCTGAGTCCTTTAGCACTACACAGTTCCTAACAATAAACCCCAAACCGACATGAGCTAGAAAGATTTAGAAGTCAGTTGTAATAACTGTGCCATAACAAATCAGCAATAAAGGTAAAAGTTCACAAACCTGAGCAGGCATTGCCCTTTTTTCTTCTGTTCCTGTAGACTTTTTCTGTCTCTCTATCCGTTGCCTTGGTACAGGAGGATCAGACTTGAAAGATCCCAGCCTAACCAAGAGAAAAAGAACACATATATGAAAATATATGTGATATACTAAGAAATCTATAAAGTGAGGAACTGATCTGCTGATAAAGACGCAAAGTAATGACCAATGTCTAAAAACAAAGTGTCATCACACGCAGATTTCTGTAAACAACCATCCCTTAAGCTTGTTCCCAGTATATGTTGGCAGCCTCCTACCAGAGTTAACAACAGATGTATAAAATTCGGTGCAATTATTCCAACTTCAACAGAAAACTTTCAATCCCCTTTTCTGAAAGCTAAGCAAGAAATGAAATTCATACCCTCCTCTATCTCCACTTGAATTTATTACAGACTTTTCTGTCTGAACACTCTCTCAGAACAGTATGTATTTCTTTTTTATCTATTGTTTGGTTTCTGTAAGTTCAGGTTTACAAGTTTTTCATATATAGTCAATCATAAGAACGTTCAGTACACTAAGAAGAGTTCCAACATTTCTCATTAAACAATGCAATGTATGTGCTAGATTTCAGCACTTTCTTGAAGTGCTTACCTCTCTCCATTGACTACATAAGCAACTTAGGCTCCTAGCTTTGGGTGCCTTGAATCTCCACCAAGCTAGATGCCTAAAGGAGAGAGTGTGTATTGAGACTCAATTCGAGTTAGTTCAGCAGATACCCAAATATTTTACAGCACTTCCTTTTCCCTATCTTGAGTTGCAATTGCTTCATTTCAGAAAACACAGACTAACCACGAGAAAAAATAACTCAGGTCTCACATAAGGATAGAGTCAGAAATTAGCAGTTCTTTTCCTAAACTGAGACACTTTATTGTATCAATGCACTTTATATTCACACATCCTCCATTAAAAGAAGCCCATCATTACTTAAGTCAAAATGCACTTAATGAGAAAACAGTCTTTCTTGCAGCCAGTTTTGTCTTAAAATAATAAAAAGGTTTGGAAACCATTTATCTTTTAGAGCTTCAATGTGCAAAGCCAAGTTTGAATCATCTTAATTAGCCATCTATCATTAAATATCAGATATTGTATGATCAAATTAGTATATTCAGCAGGCTTCTTACAGTGGGGGCAGAACAAGTGTAAAAGCACAGGCAACTGAGTAATACTCTCTCAACTCTACTGCTGATATTTAATTGAACTAGGTCCTGCTATGGCTGTCTTTGGAGAGTTGTCTATAAGCCAGGTGACTAAGGGTCACTTGACAGCAGCTAAAAAGGCTCTTACTAATGGGATGCTTACACAAAATGAGAGATGATGCTGATTCTATATAAAGCCACTTGCAAGTAATCAGGTGGTTTCTTCTAAAGGCAGAACCAGAATGCAAGATTCTAAAACACAACCCATTAACACAGATACACAAGAACTGTTGGTCTCTTCTTGATAATAGAATCATCAGGTAAAAGACAGACACCCTGATGGACTGACCTTCCACAACTGTCTAGGGTGGGGGGAAAAGGCTTCTGTATTCATGATTCTGGCTGCAACTTGTACAGGGAGAGAAAGATGAGGGAGGAGTCAGCTTTTGAAAGAAAGATGATGGCTTCTACTGGTTTTGGTCTGAAACACGTAAACCAAGAATACCTTGCTTTCTCTACCAGACACAAGTGATGCTATTTTGTACCCAAGCCAAATTAAAATCAGAGAAAGAAACATTACGAAACATTTTGGAGACAAGGAGTTCACTGTACCATAAGAACAGAGAACACATGTGAGTTCTTGTTGACACTCTATGACCCAAGATTAAACTCTATTCAAGCCCAGGGCTTTAATGATAAGAATCGATTAAGGCCATTGACTTGTGCTGCAGTTGATACTATTTCCTTAAACAGACTTACATGTAGTGAAAAGAAGGTGCTCTTCTGAAGTACTTTTCTGTTTCTTCTCCCAGTTTATGCCAGGCATCACTAGGTAAATAGCCTGAAATGCTCTCAGAATCACTATCATTTTCTTCTACTTCTAAGCGATTTATACCCATGAAAGTTAACTAGAAGATAAAAAAAAGCCGCAATGAAAACTCACTTAAAGATTAATAAATACTTTAATGGTGAAATACTGTATCACAATGTTTGTCTTGCTAGATTAACACTTGATACCACTGCACAAGAAAGACACTGTGAAAACAGAAAAACACTCACATACACACTTGTGTTCACAGCAAGCATCAGCAAGCACTGAAAAAAAGAGCTATAGGTAAATAAACCTGCCTGTATTTCAACAGAACTTCAATGAAATGACCATGTAGGACAGTAGAAGGTGTTCCTGCCCATGGTAAGGTGTTGGAACTAGATGAGCTTTAAGGCCCCTTCCCACCCAAACCATTCCAGGACTACTTAAACTGCACTATAAAGCTAAGGTGTCTCACAGTTTCTGAACACCACACACTTCCAGGAAGCTTAGCTCCTCAACACCATAAACCAACTTATTTGACTCAATCCCACAGCCAGCAGCCAGACTTCCCCAGAAAGAGCTTCTAAACAATTTAACTTGATGGGGTTTTTGTATATTGCAGAGTTCTAGACTTGACCAAAGACTCACACTCCTTACTAATCTGCTGCAACACAAGAGGAAATTTTCAGGGAGGGGAGGAAGGAAAAAAACCAAATTCTTCTTCAAAGCCATTCTAAACTGACTCTTCAACCCAGGCAGAGCACAAAGAGACAAAAACGACAAGTCTAAAAGCAGACAAGTAATCAAAAATCCCATGCCATGTCAGCGACATGGGGCCTTAAGAATTCCAAAAACATATAAAGCAGTGGGGAGGAAAAAGAAACTACTCAGAGCTTCTGAAGCTCTGAAACAGTGAGCATAAAAAAGTCTACAACAGTACCTTAAGAGCACAAACCAGAGCATGGTAAAGTAGCAGCAATGCTCCAATGGGAGGGGATGTTTGCATTTTAAGTTACATTTTCTCCTCTGCATACTGGAAATGCTCAACACACAGTTTAAAACAATTACCAACACTAACCAGAAAGTTCATCAAAGAAATTCATAGGAAGAGTGTTAAATTCAATCAGAACTGTCCTGTTCTGCCTGAAAACTTACCCTATAACAAACAGGGAAAACCCCTAGCAAAACTGTTGGCAAATTCAGCCGACAACTTACCAGGTCTTCTGCAAATACTAGTGAATCAAATGTTGTCATGTCAGAGTGCAACTCATTGGCCTTCTCCTTTCCTAAATTTGATGCTAAGACAAGAAATTGGGCATCAAGGGCGGCCTCTCGTGCACTGGAAACTGTTACAAGAAAGAATTTGTGTTAAAAATATGAAATTGTCAAAAACACAATAAGAAAATTCAGCATACAGACTATCCTAGGTATAAAGCTTGATAAATCATTTCACTGCAATGACCTCTAACACCTGTACTTATATAATCCTTGTAATAGTATTTGCATTAAAAAAAATAAGAGAAAACGAAAAGGAGAGGATGACACTGACAAAGGCAAGCATGGAAAAATAACGCAGTACCCTAAAGAATAAAATGCCTTCTTCACTGACATGTATTCCATCTCTCTGAGTGAAATGAACCCCTCTGATATCTTCTATATCTACTGCTTATGTATATTGTTCTGCAGTGTCAAGATGAAGCAGTGAGAATTTCCAAGCGCAAATAAACACTGAAGTAATATTAGCTTTCTCTTATCAATGTGTGCAAATAATTCCTCTTCAACAAAACATACCTATTTTAAGCTACACTTTTAATAATTCTGGTAAAGTTCTGGACCTTCAACTTCATTCTCCTGCCCTTTTTTGTTTCTAAGGCAACATCACCTCACACATAGCCAACTGTCAAGCAAACACCTCTAACAAGGACGACAGAACTTGTTTTACCTCCACTAAACAGTTTATTGGCTTCTTCCAAAGCTTCTGTCAACTTGTTGCTTTTTGAACTCAGCATATCCTCGCGATTTTCTGGGGAACAAACAAATAAAATCTTATGTTACTTCAATATAGAAGCATGGAGAAATACAGATGTACACCTTAATCAGAACTGGCTGGGTCACACACACGAAAATACAGAATATAGTTATAGTACATTAATTGCAAAATTATGTAGGCTCCATTTTTATTAATGCCTATGTATTAACTCAGTTTTTCATTTACTTCAGTGGTATAAGATCAATACTATACCATAGGATGCTGAGGCACTGGCACAGGGTGCCCAGAGAAGCTGTGGCTGCCCCATCCCTGGCAGTGTTCAAGGCCAGGCTGGATGGGGCTTGGGAGCAACTGCTCCAGTGGAAGGTGTCCTTGCCTGTGGCAGAGGGTTGGAACTGGATGAGCATTGAGGTCCCTTCCAACACAAACCAGGCTGGGATTCTGTGAATTTATGTTAGCAGATCCCTCTTGGTTCCAGCAGAATACCTGTATCTGTGCCCAAGCTGCTACCAGCTACCATGTTATTCACCTTACCTTAGGTTACTAAGGATTTCCATGAAACAAACAAAACCCCCAAAACAAATGCTTGATGATTTCTGAAGATCACCTTGTCAAACACAGTTAGTTATATATCACAGTCTACGTATGATTTAACAAGGCTTCAGAGGTCCAGTTCTAAATAGCCACTCACAACCCTGCTTTTAAAACTTGCACCATCTCAATGACCTGACATACCACTGCTGCTTTCTGCATAAACACAGACTGGATGATCCATGAATTGCATTGTATTCCTTTGTAAAACACCACCACACATTTACTGAGCATGCAGAAAACACCAGCACCACACACTGCGAAATTCAGCAGGGCTTACTCCAACAACCATCATGTTTCCATGAGAAAACCATCCTACTCCAACGATACAGATGGGAATTGCTGACACACTTATATGAAGAGCTGCTAAAAATCCCATAGCGTTTTCTGGAGGGCCCACGAATAACTTTCAGGCCCGGGCAGATACCTGTACCCAAATTATAGCTCAAACACCATTCAGACAAAACTAAAGGCTCTGCGTTTATCTCCAGGTCTAAAGCTGACAGTTTGGCTCGCTGCATCAACGCAGTTAGGGGAGGGTAAATCCTTCATAACCTTGCCATCTCTGGGCATGTAAATGCTTCCAGGGAGGCAAGATTTGGATCCAACCGTTCAAGCAGCCCGACGAAGCCGCTGTTCCTGGGGAGCGATACGAGCTCCCCACAGAGCGAGGCCGGGCTCCGGCCTCGGCTCCCGGGCTTACGCTGCACGCTGTAGATGAGCTCCCGGTACTGGTTCCGGATGATCCTCCTGCTGCGCTCATCGCCCTCGCCGCCCTCCAGCCGCTGCGGCTGCTCGCCCTCCACATCCGTCTCCTCCATGTCCCTGTCGGCGGAGCCCGGCGAGCGGCCGCCGCCATGAAGAAGCAGTTCAACCGCATGAAGCAGCTCGCCAACCAGACCGTGGGCAGGTGGGCGCCGGGCTGCTGCGGCTGGGCCGCCCCTCGGCCTGGGGAGGGCACGGGGCACGGCGGGTCCTGCGGCGGGGAAAGCTTCTGCCTGCTCGGGAAGGAGGATCCGGTTGTTCGGAGCCTGGAGCGGGCGCTGGGCGGGGGTTTGCCCTGGCCCGCCGTGAAGTGGCGTTATTCCGCCTGTTTCCGCTGGTACCGGGGCCTCCGTGTGCCCCGCTGTACGTGTTGTCAGCCCGCCGGGGGGCGAGATTGGTGGAGGCAGCGCGGGTGCTGGGGGGCGATCACCTGAAGCGGGTTCCTTGGCCCTGAGTCCCCGTGTACCTTCCTGCGGTGGGATTCGGGCTCTACGGGGCCTTCGTCACACCGCAGAGCACATCCTCTGCGGCTGAGCTTCAGAAGAAGTGACTGAAGTCTCTCAGGTCTGAGTGATATCTATTTACAGATGTCTAGGAAAGCCTTTCCTCTCCTTCTGTGTAGGGAAACCTGAGCAGACCCCAGGAGAGTCCTTAACCTGTAGCTCTTCTCCTTGCTAAAGCCTCAGTGCAACCTCACTGCACCCTGAGGAGAGCTCTCTGTCCCCCCTGAAGATTCTCTGTGATTTTAGCAAAAGCTTAATCTGGAAGCGTGCACTGGTCCTGAAAGTATGAACTTCCGTTTTATCTGAGCTTGTGTTTTCGTTGCCTCCACTCCAGTCACTCACTTCACACGGTGTTTGTTTTCTTTGGGGCCTGCATGCACATAAAGCAGGTCAAGTGTGTCAGCTAATAATGTTTAAGTGGCAGACTTTTGCTGGAGCGTTGGTTTTGCTATTAAAGAGCAGAGCTTCCAACTTCTCTTGTGTCAGTTCATTCGTATTTGATGGAAATCAATGGAGTTTTTTCGTTGTTGTATATTGTTGGAGTGATTATTTTGCATCTGTTGGGCCCACAGCTCCAAATCCCAAGTGGAATTTCAAGTAATCTGCGTTGTGCTGAGCAGGATAAACATCTGAGGCTGCTTTCAGCTTCAGGGGGCAAATGAATTAAAGCTGGAGATCTGTTCAGAGCCAGGAAGGGGTTGGGAGGCTCCTGATGACCTTTGACTGGAGGCAGCTGAAACCAGTGGGAGCTGTGGCCCGTCCCACAGTGAAGCTTCCCGGGGTGTGGTTGTCTGAGCAGGATCATTGCTCCTGCAGCAGGCACCTGTGGGTGCTTCAGTAGCCTGGCTCTGGAACAGTGGTGATAAAATACGGGCAGGAACCTGTAATTGGTTTTGATTAAAACTCTTTAAAATGACACTGATTCAGTTTTATAAGCTTAATAGGTAGGTAATAAACTTAAACTGTTTCTCTTCCCTGTTTTAGTTGATACGAAGCACAAGCACAGTTTTATTGCTTCTCTTTGCTGTGTTTTTTAATAACGTATCTTATGTTAATTCTTAGTTAAGCATCTTTTAATAGTGAAGTATCTTAAGTTAGTCATATGGATTCTTTACACAAGAACGTGCAAACTTTGCTTTTAATTAAATAGAGGTGAGCAGACTCTGAACAGTGCGTGTAGTTATAAAGTTTCGACCAGTGCTTGTTGCCTTTTTTGTGTGTAGATACGTATCTGTGTATATAAAAGTTACACCCTCACATTTGTAAGGGCTTTGAATGGACTAAACTGACCCTTCCAGGGGTTCCTTTGCATGGTCTTGGTAGCAGAAGCTGGTACTCACCCTTTTGTTGCTGACCTTCGTATTTGACGCTTACCAGGTTAAAGAAGAGTGCTTCTGTTTGAGATAAAACTTTCAGCACTGTAAATCTGCACTCATTCTAATGAAATGCAGGGAACTTAATTTATGGAGTGGTTTGGGGAAGAGAGGGGAAGAAACAAAGCTCAGGAGGTTCATGTTGGCTTTTGCGATGTCTAATGACCGTATGTGTAGGAGCTGTACAGTGGGAGCTTGGTGAAGATGTTTCCATGTTTCTCAAAGCAAAGTGTATTTGTGTGCCTGACTGAACATTGTTTTTTGTCAAACCTGTTTTTAATCATCTCGCTGTTTCTGACTGTTGTCTGTGAAGAGGTTGAAATGAATCATTTGCATTAGATGTTTGCTTAGCTACAGTGTTTTAGATAGTGAGTGCTTTTGAGTGCATCAAGAAATGGAGCCTGATTAGATCAATCAGTGTACGAAGAAGGAGAAATGGTTCATTTCACAGTTCTGATCAAAGTTAACTTGAAAAACATTTTGTTTCAAGAGGTGTCAACTGCGCTATTAATTAATTGGTGAGTATTTAGTGCTGCTCATCCCCTTACATTTCATGTATGGGCCAAGCATTCCAATAGCCACTAGGGTATTACTTCATTTCCCAAAGCGCCATCGCTTAGCAGTGACAGATCTGTAACTGGTTTCTCTTACAAGTATCAGGGCTGAGGCTGTTGGATTTCGGGTGGTGCTGCGTTCTGTGGTTGTGGTAAGCTCTGTAGAGCTTGTGGAAGCCGCAACAGTCATCTCTGAGTAGGATCTTGCAGACAGCATTAGCAGAGGCTAGTGGTTCTGGCACCAGGTACCAAGCCAGGAGTGAACCATTCCCCTTTTCTAACATTGCAAAAGACAAGAAAAACAGAGTTGTGATGTGCTTCCCATCTGATACTGCTGCAGATTGCTCCTTTAGGATGGGTTTACACTGAATTTGTAGTTTTACACTGACTTTACTCACTCATTTATTAGCTTTTCGTGCTCAGGTGGAATGTGGAGACAAATCCTTTGTTGAAAAGAACTCTTCTGGTTGTGTAAATGCCTTGAAGAGAAGTGGTGCTTGGAGGAGCAGTTTGAGCTGTGCTGGGGGTCATGTCCCCTCATCTCTGCAGGCTCTCTGCTTGGGGACATGATGTGAACTTACTTTCTCTGGGACATGCACCTTTTGATGTAATCTTTAACTGGATGCTGCTTTTCATGGTCCTGTGTTGGAAGGGATATCTGCTGCTTGTTCACTCATTCAGAGCTTTTCTCACCATAATTGAGGGGAGGGAGCGCAGGGATGTTACCATGAGGTTAGCAAACCTTCCCTCTGCATCAGTGGTGGATCTTCACCGTGGTTTTGTTCCCGTTAACAGGGACATTTAACTCGCAGATAATTCAGGACTTAGCCCATCCAGCTTGCCATAGGTTTGACTGACATCCCAAGGTTGGCATCCTTGTCCTTTTACCCCGAATATGTGACTTCAGAGGAGTACCACCTTAGCCTGGAAAATGGGATGGGAAAGAGCTTCCTTGAAGCAGAGCAATGGCATTTACGGGAAGCCTGTGAGTCTGCATGGATAGTATTCTATAGAATTATGAAATATATGTAGGAAACTAATTAAAGAGGGGATTAGCTGAGTGGTGCAGGATTCCAGGATAATTAATAGATGTGTTAAATATTTTGCAGCAGTTACCTTGTGGATGCTGTTGGGTGCCTTAAGACAAGTATTCAGTCTGCCACCAAGTACTTAGTTTTTATGTATTAGACATGTTGTAAGTGCTGCAGGTGCTTGTGAGCATTTCTCTTGAGGGGAACAACTCAAGCTCTGGTTAACCTGCAGAGCAGAATATCAGTTTCTTGTCTGTCCAAACTTGGGGGAAAGAGAGAAATGAAACAAGATCATTTGCCTCTCACTGGAGCCTGGCAGCTCAGGTGTGGTCCCTCTGATTTCATTGGCTGGTGCAAGCTACGTTGGTGCTTTGCAGGGACTGCCCAAGGTGGCATCAGTGCTTTCTTGGGGCAGCTGTAGCTACAGGAACAAACTCCGGGTCATGGCATATGTCTTCTCAAGTCATCGTGAAGGATCTCACATTGAGTCACAGGCAGGTCAGCAGCAGCAGGGCTGGGGTGTGCAGCGGAGCAGAGGCATGGCTTACCAGGAAATCACTTCCATGTGAGCTGAATTAATGCATCAGAATAAACTGGCACCTTGACCATAACAGACACCAGCATATCACACAAAAGAGCTAGCTCAAAGCTAATCTTATTTTGAGCTCTATCCCAACTCCAGCCTACACAACTGGAAGCAGCTTGGAACTTGCAGTGAGGCTTAAGAAGTGAAGGGGAGGAAGTGGAGAAGAAAAAGAGTAACTTCGATTCTGAACTTCCTGATTGTCAGCTGGCCTGTGATTCCCAGAGACCATCTGCTGGGATTGCTTTTAATGGAAGTTATGTATTAATTCCTCTAAACCTCCATCTGTTTTAAGGACCAAGGCTCATATCCACTGATACGAGCATATCCATAT
The DNA here is from genome assembly GCA_025447955.1 of Psilopsiagon aurifrons. Classification (NCBI taxonomy): domain Eukaryota; kingdom Metazoa; phylum Chordata; class Aves; order Psittaciformes; family Psittacidae; genus Psilopsiagon; species Psilopsiagon aurifrons. Next base: position 15,426 of record JAOEHY010035479.1, on the reverse strand, counting down.
GCACATTTCATGTGTGCTTCATCTGGGTACAGTGCGTTCCAAAATGGAAGTTGTGGAATGTGTTTCTGTATGTGCCATCTTGTGATGTGAGATGCTGCCTTCCTGCTGTGGGAAGCATCTCAGGGATGCTTCCTGAGCAGATCCTCCTCCTGGCGGATCAGCTCTGTGTCAGGCTCAGAAATCATGGGCAGGATTATATTATGTACAACATCAACAAGGTAATTGTTCAGTATCTATAAGTGCCTGTCTTAGCTTCATTCCCATTTATAAATGACAAAGGGAGACAGGTTTTGGTGAGAAGCTCAACAGCAATTCCACTTTATAGCTGCAGTCATCTCTAATGAAAATAAATGTTCAGAGACATTGTTATTAAAGGCTTTCAAGTGACACTTTAATAAGCATTCAAACTACATAGCAAAGTAATTTATGTGAGGAATGAGTCCACAGTGGGGTTTTTATCACGCTGTTTACTTACAGAGCACCAGGCTGGTAATCAGTGGCACTTGTTAGGCTGTGTAACATTGCAAGTTGGCCTTTTCTGCCTCTGGGGACACCACTGTGGATGTTGTGCCCATCAATTTCATTTTCCATCTTTCAGGTGCAATCAGCGGAGTAATGCACAGCTTAAAAATTGCTCCAGCCAACCGGTCTGGAAGGTGAGGGGCTGGTGAAGTCGTGTCAGGTTGAGGCTGCTGGATGGATGGATATGCTTGCTGTTTGCTCCAGAGATACTCTTATCTGCCCTTAGGCTGTTGCAGTAATTTAAACCAGGGACAGGCAGATCTGGCTAATTAGAAATCTGAAAGGCCACAAACCACCTTCGATCTGTTTTTATGCAAGAAGTTAACTTCTGTAGCTTCTTCACTAGTTTTCCACCATTTAAACACAACTTCTTGTGTACAGATAGGTTTTTCCAGGCACTGTATGCATGACATTATCATGACACAAGGGGAGTATTTGAACATATCTTTTAATAGCTCATGGCCTGCGTGAAAGTTGCAGTGCTGAACTATATTTAGGATTTCTTCAAGCCACTTGGCAATGTGTAAATTGTGAGTTGGGATTGGTGTGGTTGTAACATCACTATTACGCTGTGTTAAATGTTATGTTAGAATGCCTGGTAGTGAATGATTGTTCGGCGAGGAGCTGCCTATGCATGCTTTGTACAGGGGAAAACCTTGTGATAGGAAAGTGATAACTTAGTAGCACTTCATGGGAAAAGCAGATACCCCACATTATTAATTTTTCATTCCTGCTAAAGTGTTATCCATTGATCGCAGTCTTTTACAGAATTGTTCTGTGAATCATTACTCAGAGGTTCTTTTACTCCTTCATCTTTTGGTGATAGTACTTTGTCAGCTGGCTTTTACAAACGTCCCGGGTGGTTAAACAGGAGCGCGCTCATCTCCGATAAGCCCAAACCACTTAAATCAGTGTAATATTAACCCTGCAGAGCCATTTAATGTCCAAGAAATAGTTCTTTAATGTTTTTTCTAGTTCTTGTTTGGAAAACGCAGCGATTGCAACCCCAATATTTGAAAACTCATGGCTCACCCAAACATCCTTTAAAAGGTTACCCATGGTAAGCCTTGTTTGCTTGGAATGCTTGTTGTCATTGGCAGAGATCTGTGGCAGAGTGGTAAACAACATTGAAATAACACTCATATTTATGGGCGTTGGAGAGCCTGCTTTGTGCGTGGTCTTTTAGGCTGGCATTTGGCAGCAGCTGAGTGCTCCTGAAAAGGAAAAGCAAAATCTCATGTCAGTGTTTGGAAGAGTTATCTTAAACATTTCCTGTTTATCTCCGAATGAAGTTCGAGGTCTCTTTAATGAGAAAATTGACTTGGATCTTTCTGGAAGGCAGATTAACTCAATGACAGGTTTAAAGGCTTGGAGGAGATTGAATTAGGGCAGATCTGTTTTCCTGAGCATGTGCAGGCGCCTGGACTCTGTGTAACTGTCAGGGATTGATTGAAATAAAATGTGTGTGAACGCTAAAGCACTTGTATACTAATAGGAAAGGGAATGCACTATCTAAACATCTGCGTGGTAGTAGCCTGGCTGTTGAACAGGCAGAGCAAGGAGGAGGTAAGCTTGATACTGGCTGAGACAGTGGCGCTGGCTCCATAAACTGCTCATTACCTCTCGGCTGCTCCTGCGCTCCTATATGGCCTCTGCAGCAGCACAAAACCTCATGAAATGGCGTTTCCATGTGAGATGTAAGCAAAGAACCAACAGTTTCCCCTTTAACACCACAGCTCAGCCCCAGCAGGAGCAACAGAGCTCCTTGGTATCTGCGTATTTATCTGTTTCCTGTGCCCTTTGGGGAACTCGGACACAATGTAATGCCTTGTGCAGCTTGGGAATCTGATTTTTCTAGCAGCACAAACTTCCAATTATAGAAAACATGCAGCTATTATGTTTTCAGTTAGGGGCTGCTTCTGGTGGCAAGACTTGGCGCTCGTCGGTGTATTTGTGACTGCCATTAATGCAGCGAGAAATGGAAGAGCTTGGGGTTGTGAATTGTGTCCAGGCTGTGGTGTAGGTTAAGTTTTGCGAGCAGGTCTGTTAATCCCATTGGTGAGTGTACCCTTCAAAGAAGATTGCTAAAGCCAGAGGAAAAATGACCTGAACTGAAGTGGAGGACTTCGTAGTGACTTTCTTCAGTTGTGTCTCAGAGGGCAGGCTCTGAGCTGGTGAGGTCTGTGAGGCTGGTGCTGCCGGCGAGAAGCTGCCTTGCTGTATGGGAACCCCTGTTAAGATGAGAGGTTTTGTGTGGGAGCAGACGGTCAAGAAGCAAAGCAGTGTTTCTGCCACGCTTTTAGGTGTTCCTCCAAGGTCTGTAAAGGCAGTCAGTATATCAATATCTCTTAACTCTTTGGGGACCAGGATGCTCCCCTGTTGGTTTAAATGTAGGTTGTTAAGAATCCTGAAGATTAGAAACCATTAACAAATGATGCTGTGTTTTTCAGAAGCTTATTTCCCTGCAGAAGCTGTTTGCTGTGTCCTGCTGTGCTCTTGGTGCATTGCAGGGTCCTGTACCCAGAAAACCACCATGTGAAGCTGTCTAGATACTTCCCGTTGCAGTTGTGCTCTTGCAGGGCAGCACCAGCTTTTAAATTGATGAGTAAGTATTTGCTCAGCCTCAGATTAAAAAGCTCATTGCTTGTGATCCAATTCCAGACCACATGAAAACCTTTGAGTGCCCTGACGGGGCCGCGTCTGCCTTGCCCAATGTCAGGGGCCACAAGCAGGATCTGCAGGAAGGGCGCGATGCTTGGGTATCCCAGAGGCTTGCGGCTGCCAGTTGTGTCTGCCTTGGAAGGTTCTGGAGCCAGAGGTGGCTTCTGATGTCTGATAGCACCAGAAGCCACCTCTGAAGCACCCGGTGACGTTCATACCTGATGTCTGATAGTACCAGGTGTGTAGTGGTCCCTGCATTGGCTGCATCATCATTGCTACGTGGAGCTCTGCCTTACCCACCAGATAGCGAATGTGTTGGAGCTGTGGCCTGCTCCCCTGCTTCTCAGAAAACCAAATTGTGATAGTTTCAGCTATTTGTTGTCACTTTAAGTGAATCTTGTATGAGACAATCATGTTTCTCTGTGCCTGCAGTGGGTGCAAATGAGGCTCTTGGGTGCATTACCTTGTTTTTCTGAGCAGTGGATGCTTCTGGAGTAGATGAAGCTTCAGTGATTTTGCTTCCCCTTAATAGAGGCAGAAAATGGTTTTCAAACTTAACATAACCGAATCTGGTATTTGATGGTGAAGAGCGACTTGGTTTAGTTGTGCTAAATTGAATTGACTTGAAGGCACCTTAATAAGACATTGTGCTTTCCAGTAGGGAGCTAGCTAAAGCCCTCGGTTTGAAAAGCTACAACTCTGTGGCAGGCTCTGTGTGCCAACTGCTGAGTGGGCAGCATGTACAATGCTTGAGATTTTTGTTGCAGAAAAAGAAAAGATTCCAAACTCTGGGATTTAGGGAATATTAATTGTCTTCTTGCACGCATGTCCTCATCTCCTTTGGCTCTGTTCTCATGCTCCTGCTTGATGAAACAGATCAGGGGACTGATAAAATCATACGATCCCAGAGTGGTTTGGTTTGGAAAGGACCATAAAGCTCATGCAGTTCCAACCCCCTGCCACGAGCAGGGACATCTTCCATTAGAGCAGCTTGATCCAAGCCCTGTCCAGCCTGGCCTCGGAAGATCACCAGGGCTGGGGCAGCCAGAGCTCCTCTGGGCACCCTGTGCCAAAGAAGGGCGTATGTGTCTCTGGAAAGCACGGTCTTGCATTGCCTTAAAATGACGGATAAAATGTCCTTTTTGTGCAGATATTGGGTGGTTTCACAAGCATTTGAAGGCTCTGAGGCTGCCAGAATTATTCTGCCAAGCCCAGCACATAACCGGAGCCTGAGTCACTCTCCCTGCCCTGGACCTATGCAACTGTGGTGTGGAGGACCAAAGGGAAGCTGAAAGAGTAGGAAAGGATGTGTTGTCCATCTAAGGTGGAGGCTTCAATGTGAAGGTAAAAATCTGCTTGGATCTGCTGTTGTGAGAGCCTCTCAGTGCAGAGGCAGCTGGGCACCTGTACTCGTAGGTAAAGCCCAACTCTTCTCACATTTATTCATTTAAACCATATATTCCTGGTGTTACCCTGTTTGTGGATGGAGCCGAGATTCCCTTATTCTAACCTCATCTGATGATGGCTTTTCAGAGCAAGTAACTCTTGACATAACATATCAGGTTATGTCCAGAATCAAAATCCTAAAATAGTGATGATTTAATCTACTAAAATAAGTGGAAGTGATCTACTGAGTGATTTCAACCCGGTTTCTGTAACATGACACTTGGAATCTATGAAAGCAAATGTATTTCTTAGATACTCCCATGGTATTTTTAGGTTATGATAATGAATCTGTGACCAGAACTGCTCTTCAGAGGTCATTGTATTAGCAAGTGAAGTGCCAAATATATAGGGGGTTTTAGGAGGTGATTCAGTGGAGAGTGTCTTAATGTGCTACAAATATGTTCTAATATTAGGCACTGTTTCCAGAAGGAAAGGTTTCATAACTTAAAAGAAGTTGGTCCATTTTTGGTGTATAAGTAGAACCCCTAGACCTCGTATTGGGCCTTGCATGAGGCACCAGTTACACATCTCCCATTTGCCATGGCTGCGATGCGAAACCTGCAGGAGTTCAACCCTGGCAGTTAATAAACTGGGTCAGGTGCGGCTGATCTCCTGTAATTCAGAACCCAGGAGCATGGCAGCCCTTGGCGGTGACACATCAAGTGATTTGAACAGCTCACTGGGCTTGATTACCTCATTTTCAGGGCTGCCTGATGGTTGCAGGTACCCGTCTTGACAGGAAAGCTAAATTTGATCCTCACCAACTGTTGTGCTAAAAGCAGCACTTGGTGTCTAGACAAGAAAAAAAAATGGGGAACTTACACGTAGCCTTTTTATCTGCAAGGTTGCTTTGTTGACTGAATTGCTTAAAATGTGTTGCTTAGGAACCAGGTAGCCTTAAAAGGCCTGAGATTACCATGGTGTCATGGTTTAAGCCATAAATTAGCCGCGCAGTTTGTTCACTCACTTCCCCCTTTTTCTTCCCTCTGCTCCTGGAGGGATGGGAAGGAGAATCGAAAGAATGCA
>JAOEHY010035477.1:0-55633 GCA_025447955.1 Psilopsiagon aurifrons | reverse complement strand
TCATCCTCGTGGCCTCCTCTGGACTTGTTCCAACAGTTCCATGTCCTTTTTATGTTGAGGACCCCAGAACTGCACACCGTACTCCAAGTGAGGTCTCCCAAGAGCAGAGTAGAGGGGCAGGATCACCTCCCTCGACCTGCTGGTCACGCTCCCTTTGATACAGCCCAGGATACGGTTGGCTTTTGGGGCTGCGAGCGCACACTGCAGCCAGCTCACGTTCATTTTCTCATTGACCAATGCCCCCAAGTCCTTCTCCACAAGGCTTCTCTCAATCTCTTCTCTGCCCAACCTATAGCTGTGCCTGGGATTGCTCCGACCCAGGTGTAGGACCTTGCACTTGGCTTGGTTAAATATGCAGGATACTGTTTGCCTGTGTGTGTAATCTTAACTCAAATGCAGTGCTGGATTCACATCTGTCTCTGCACATTACTAAGATTCAGTGTGACATTTTGCTCGTAGTATGAGACCTGTAGATGCTTAACAGATTCCCCCCTGCTTTATCCCTGTAATTCTGCTCATTTTAGATAATCCTTTAATCCTGAAAAAGTTTATATTCTTCCTTCTACCCCAGCTACGTCATTGTGCGGCCCTCGCTCCACAGTGTTCATCAGCTTCTTTTAAGTTCATTGGATAATTACCAGCAAATTCTAGGGGTTGTTTTGTCAAAATAATCTTTGCTCTTATTTTAGACAAGGCTTCCCACCCAAGTAGCTCTTGCACTCTTTGGAGTTATTTAACTTGATAATACTATTTTGATCAAAGTCTTAAGCTTGTAGGCAATAACCTTGAGTTTGCTGTAGCTTTTCTCATTTGGCAAAAATCTTTGTTGGCAGAATTGGTCTTGAAATCTGTGCTATGAATCAGTGACCTAATGTGTTCATTAGACAGCTGGAGACTTTGTGCATGTGTTACTAGCAGTAGTCAGGGTTGTATTGTGTTCCTGGCTAATTTAATGGAGTTTTGTAGAATCAGGCATTTTCACTGTTTTTCTTGGAAGGGAAGGTTGATTGCCGGACCAAAAAGCACCTTGCAGTTCCCAAGAAGAGTTGCAGAGACATTTCAAAATAAACCATCCCCCCTTGGGCTTTTTGCAGCTGGGATATTTACTCAATATATTAAATCAGTTGTTGGCCAAGAGGCATTTGGCAAGCTGAAAAGCATATAGCCCTGAAACCTTCATTTTAGCGTCTGTTATTGTCGTCTAATTTATGGGGTTTAAACTGTCCGACTAATGAAAAGAAAAGACATTCTAGAGATGGCAGCTATAAATTCAAATTTAAAATACACAAAACTTTTCTCCTTTGTGAGAAATGTATTTAATTAGAAAAGTGGGCTTGGTCTTTTTGAGGACTGTCAGTAAGATGACAGTGTTTTGATGTTGGTTTTTGTCCAGCAAATATAAATAAAATCAAGCAAGTGGCAGTGATCTCAGCAGTACCAGTGAGGTGGAGATGTGGGGAAAAAAGTTTAAGCAATTTCAGAGTTGTTCATCATTAGCCATGGCCTTCGGTTTTGTCACTTAAAAATAGGCTAGAATTGTTTGTTCATGCCTGTTTTCACGTACACATCCATTGAGCATAGGTGATGCTGTGGCTAAGATGGTGTTGGCACAATTACAATAATCAGTACAAACTACTCTCTGTTTTTGCTAAGGTTGATCTTTATGAATACCAGTATCATACTTTAACTTGAGCTTGCTGGAAAAAGTAAAGAAATATATTCTGCTCTTTCAAAATGATAGGATATGCTCTGTGATGTCTGCAATGTGCTTGTACCCAACGATAATATTGATAGCTTGTGTCGCGGTGATAGAACAGGGTTTGCCATTTTCAGTGTGGAGGGAAAAAAAATCGCAAAACATATTTTAAATGCCCCTTTTAATCAGGCTGATCAAGAATATGAACTAATCTGTTTGATGGCTGCTGTGTTGTGCTCTTCCTCATTCTTTCCAATAAGCCTTGGAGTGCTCTGGCCAACAGCTTAAGCGGGAGTGAGCTAAACCCATCGAACTGGAGTGAACTGCGTAATGGGCCTTTGATGTTTCTGTATGTACAGTGCATCTCTCGCTCAGATGGCTTGGCAGAAGGCTCTCTATGCCATTTATTCCCTCACTTCTCTCCGCTGTTAAATAGAAGCGGGTGTATTCTGCTGATCAAAACATCCAGCACACTTCTGCTAAATCCTTTCAAACTGCAGCCAGGGTAATTGGGATGGGTAGGATAAATGCGTAAGAGTATGGCAGTAAAAGTGATGGCAGTTCTTTTGAATGACTGGGTGTCCTTCTGACATGTAATTAGCTGCTTTAGAAAGATGTGGATTGGCATGGTCATAATTAAAAGGATTTCTGTCTTTTCTGTGATTGAAAACAGAAGATCTTCCGCCCTCTAATTCTCTTTAATACCAGTGTTATTAGTGACACTTGGAACACAGCTACTTCGTAAACTTAAATAATGACCTGTTCCTAATGGTAACTTACAACAGCAGGGACTGAAACAGAGTTTGGTTTCTATGCAAAGCTGCTTCCCTTCCTTTCTCCTCCCATCATGTAAGTATTGCTTCTCAGTGGGTTTTAGAAACAAAAAGGACATTTAGTTATGTGTGACAGCATGATTACAGATTATCCAGGATTCCGATTTAGCTGCTCTGAATTTGCTTTAGAGTGTTGGGGAGGATTAGCCGTGGTCCAGGGCTCCACTGAATTACTACTCATCCTGTGTTTTCACCCTGCCTGCAGGTAGAGGGTACCAATTACACTGTTGTCCTTGGTTCCTGAAGCAACAAATCCTGAAGCTAGCTCGCTTGTCTGTGCCCCTCCTGGTTCTCCTTCATAGTGTCTCATAGTTTTAAAGCCTTATCAGCTGTTGTTGCCAAGTATGTAACTGTATTGTCCTCAAGCTGTCTCCTTTTGGTGTCCTGATACGAGCTAGCTCACCTTTGCTTAAGAAATCTCAAACTAGCCTGCAGCTGGAGAGTTGGCTGGACAGTATGGGTGTCCCTCACTACAGGAGAGGGTATATAGTGGTGACCTAAAATAGCACTGTAATCTTTCTTTGATAGGTTGCTGGATTCTTATGGTGTTACGTGCCTTTTTATTCTGTGTTTTTGTGAGAAACATCATCTATTGACCAGTCTTGAGCACTGCAGAGCTTGTGCTCCGTTTTTGTCCTCGATTTTCTTGACCATATTTTTCCCTAATGCTGTTCTCCTGCTGTAGTTAAGTGTCAGGCAGGTTTCTATATGCAAAGATGCATGTAGAGACTCTTGGTCAAATTCAGAAAAATTAGCAGGTTCTGACTCCAACAAATTTGCAAAAGAAGTTCCATAGGTTCTGACTTAAATCCTCCAGATACTTCTCAGCTTCTTTGTACTTAAATACTTGTGTGTAAATCTCATCCAGTGTCATGTGATTCAGAACAGACCTGTGGGTCGTAGGTACTTCAGTTCTTCCAGCACGGTTACTTCTGGTGGTACTACACTCACAGTAGCAACTTCTTTTCTAGGATGTGTTTTTAGTCATTAACATGCTGCTCTTACTGACCCTAGTTTGGCTTCCTATCTTCCACTCCCCAAACCTTCTCCTTAACTAATCAAAGTCTTCCATGTTATGGCAAGATGGCATATGTAGCTTAAATAACCCACCTCTGTAGTTAGGAGGTTGGCTTTAACCTTCTGTGATACGTTCTGCGTCATTTGAGATTTAAAAATACATTTTACTCATGAAGTTTATCAGTGAAACCTCTCAAGGAGGGCAAAGAGATAATGAAAGTAAATTATTAATAAATATTCCTCACCCAATATATTCCATTAAGAATATTGAGCATATATTCCATTCCTCAAAGCATATTTGACTTTGGATATATTTTTTTTTAAGTCTGCCTGCTGATGAAGTTGCAGCTATCTCTCTTTGACAGGACTGTAATGGCAGTACTAAAAATATCCTTCAGGAGCTAACCAGGGCCTGGAACTCAGAATATCAACTCACTGACCAGGTCTTCTATACTAGAGTGCAACCATTTAATTTACGCATTTTGGCAAGTGAGCAGATCTTTTCAAGACCAAAATGACATAGACTCACACTTAACACATTCAAGCTCTTCTTTTGAAAAAGTTTGATACAATTTTGGAGTGGAAAGTTAGCAGCAGGAGCATCTCTCCTTTCTGAGTGTTGGATAGAAAGGTTTGAGTTTAGGTGGAGCGATGCTGGGTTCGGAACGGTTAAGAAGAGATTTATTCTTCTGTGTTGCTGGGTGTATTGCACAATATGCGTAACTACTACATGAGTAGGGTAAACATACTGGATGCTTTATTGATGAGGTAGGCAAAGCAGTTTTTGAAATGCTCTGAAATCTCCAACATATATTTCTTTGTGCCAAAGTGTCTTCATGGCTCACCATGTAGCATTCTAATGTTCCTTGAGGAGCTGTTACTGGAATTTGAGACATGCTTTGGTTTGTTGAAGAGGTAGTTTTGTATGAGTTGAAACTAAACTTTTACGTCTTGGCACACAGCTGCTCACTGGGCAGTAATGGTTTAATTCTGCAACTCTTCCTTCCTTTAGAGCTCTCTTAAGAGACAGTCCTCTTTCTTCAGGTGCATTTTTTCTTTTTACATTTGGAAGGGCAGGATAGTTCATTCATCCGAATGGATGAAGTAAATAGAATAGGGAGTTTGCATCAGGATTGTGGGAGGCCATCTAAAATTCAGGGTCTCCTTGTAGGTGATAGACTGGTCCCTTCTGGCCTTAATTGTAAAACTATGATTCCAAAGAGGTAAACTTTTCTGTTACCTTTATAATCTGTTCATAGTGTTTAATGATTTGTAGAGATTTGAGTACTAGAGGGGTTCTCTGTAGTAAGAACTTTTTTTACTTTCAATCAGAGAACATATTGTGCCTTATGTCTCTAAACCACGTGGAGTTCCAGTTCTATATGGTAAATACCTTTTTACACTTTGTACTTCTGCCATAATGGGAATCAAACAAATGTAGTTTTGATAACAGGTGGTTTCTGTATGCTACTGTATTATTTAGGTTTGCTCCAGTATCTTGCCAATTCAGGCTATCTATTCCACTGACACAGTAATACATACTTTCATACCAACCAGTACTGAGCAGCTAAGGTAGCTCTGGAACAGCATTATTCTGTTCAACTGTCATTTTTACTTCTTACATGAAAATAAATAAAAGCCCCCCAACCAAAAGCGCAGGTCAGTCTGAATTTCTAACCTTCATTATGTTAGACATTGAGTACATGAACTCCACTTGCTAAGGGTACTTTGCAGTGATTTTTACCATTACCCAAGAACGTTCAACATGAAAAGCATTCAGTATGAATAGAATTTGATCAGTTATGACCATCCTCTAGCTGCAGTGCCTCAAGCAATGGGGGTTTTTACTTTCATCAGTTGCCAAAGTGCTTCAAAAAATATCACAGCCAGCAGAAGTCTTCTTGCTAAACTGATGTCTCCTCTTATTTCCTACACTGAGCATGTATTTCATTGACAGAGTTCCATATGAGCGTTTTGAGCTGTACCTGTCCCAACTGCTCTGAGCCATTCCCTTTCCTCTGAAGGTGATTCTCTTTGGTACCGAATTTGTCACGTATTGTTTTCCTAAACTTCAGTTCTTTTCATGGAGGTAATTTCTTTTATCTTTTACCCAAGCTCCTTCACACCCTCTCATCCTGTTTTACCTGGCGGGCTGGTGGTTTTCTCAGGCAGTGCTCTGACCTGATCCCATTATTCATACAATCTCCAGATAAGGGATATCTATTGTTTCCATCCTAATAAAAAGCCATCCGGTATAGTGCTGAAACTTAGATTTAGTTCAGTCTTAGGAATTCTTCCAAGCTTTCTGCTCCCCAAAATACCATGGGGTTTTCCAGCATGGTTAGTTAGCAGCCCTCCTCCCTGCCCTCATTCCAGTTTTGCCACTTAGATTAGAAAATCAGGGAAACAGTAACTTGTAAGTATTATATTTTTTGTTACTACATGGACTGTTTTTTTGGGAAGACTGGTACTGGGCTGTGCACTTCAGCAGATACTCAGCAATGTTCTAGCAAATTGCTTGCAATAATTAAGGTCTATCACAGATACAGCAGTGCTTCGGAGCAGTCTGATTTGATGGTTTTTGCACACAATTATCATGCTCAGGTTTATCTGTTCTGTTTAGTTCTCTGTACCATTTGTTGTTGCTGCCTCTCCCACTCCTGGTAGGACGCCTTGTTGCTCTCTGTGCCCTTTTACAGTCTTTGGTCACTTGTGTTATTTTTTGTTCCTCCTTGCATTCACTTGTTCCTTCTTCTTTTTCCTGCTCAGGCACTTTATTACCTTCACACCTTCAAGCAGCTTATTTATGGTTAGATATTTTTTAAATTCCTTTAATACTACTTTAGTCCAGCTCGAAAGGCATTCACCTTTCCTTTTGCCTATTAAATGGTGCTGTATCAATTGCTTACTTGAAGTCCAAATCTATTTTGTCTACAGTGTAATATAAACATGAAAAATTCTGTCTACTTTGACCATTCAGAAACAAAAATCAGCTCATAAATTCCATCAGGTTACAGCAGGATTTTTGCTTGCAACCTCCTGCATGAAATAAGATAGTTCCAAGGTGTTGGACTGTGGTTAGATAGAGACAAACAAGGCAGTAGTGTGTTTTTCTTTCATTTCATTTTGTCTTGCTGGCACTTGGTGTTGGAAGCTGTCTTAGTTGGTGTGGTTGTTTCTCTTGGTTGGCTGGCTGTTGCCTTCTTTTTTAATGTGAGGGTTTTGGACAGGATGCATGGATTTGCATAGCTTTACTGAAGGATGCTTCCCCTTGTCACTTCATTCACCCAGGATTTGGGATCACTTTTTGCAGCCAGAGTAGCTTTTTAAAGTTGTTTTAGATTTGAAGAATTATAATGTGAAAAATTATAATGGAAGCAGAGTTTGGAGTTTGAGCTTCCTTCCTTTCGGTATCATCCACTGAATTTTCTCGTTCATTTTTGGTTTCTGTGTAAGTTCAGGTATCATCTGGAGACATGTGCTGAACTGATGCTCAGGACTCATTTCTAGTTGCTGTGTGGCCGGAGTCCTGTTTGTTCTTTTGAGAGGGATGGATTTTCCATTTCATCACCCCTTGCAATACAAACTCCAAAGCAGAAACGCCTTTGGCTGTTGGCTCTACCAGTACTGTTAGGAATGTTTTTCCAAATCTTGTCAGTAGCCCACCCTCCTTCATTGCCACCAGAGATGTTCTGGAGGTTTGTGGGCAGCACATCCTGCACTGACGCCACACTCAGCATGCTGCTGCTGGCTTGAACAGGGAGAGCACCTTGTCTTGCTGGATACATCACATGTCAGATCTGATAGGATAAAGCGATACCATTGCTCCGCAGGACCACCATAAAGACAGGCTTTTACCTTAAAAATAATACAGGAATAAGAAATTTAAACTGGATTTAGTTCCATAGCAGTTCTGTCAGAGGGTGACAAATAAAAGTCAGTTGTGTCCGTGGGGAGCACTGTTTTCTTGACAGATCGCCTTGACTGTCTCCCTCTTGGTCTTTATGATCTTCCCAAGGCTGATGAAAGCCCGGGAAGTGTGAAATATGTGCAGTACTTTTTTATTTTTTATTTTATTTTTTTTCTTAGTGTCAATTTCTTAAATAGAAGTGCCTCAGTGAGAAACAGGACTCCAGAGTGAGCTGAGGGAATAGGTTTAGACCTCATTTCCCTCCTAAGTAAAGAGCCCTCCCTACAGTCCCTCCGCACACCCGACTCCAGCCAAGTGATGGGAGTTCGGAGCCCTGCAGAATCCAGCTGGAAGGAAATCTCTGCTCCTTCCTCATGCTCCCCCTCAGTTTTCAGTCTGTTGTGGGGATCTTCTTAACAAATCTCATTTCTCAGCCAAACCTCAGCAGTCTCCGATTTAGGGAGGATGGTAAGGAGGGGGAAAGCTTGGATAGAATTCAGTAGGAAACTGCCTCTTGGATTGCAGATGGAAATAGCGTTGTGCATTGAATGTGCACCTCTCAGTGACCATGCGTCTGAGACTCCAGATAGAAAAAAATAACATGCATATTGATCATCCTTTTCTGGGATCACAGAAGCAGTTTCCTCCTATATTCTTATTTCTAGGTTTATAATAGTGGCACCTGCTAAGCATTTTGTCCAAATAATTGTAACTCTTGGCAGGTGGTTATAATTTTGTAGACATACACGAGAATTTTATGTGGGTTAAAAAAGAAAGAGATATCAATGCTAGTTTAAAAAATTGCATTAAAGGAGAATTTCTTCTGACCATAGTAAAAGGAAATAACACTATTAAGATGTATTAGTACCACTTAAGGATTCAGAAAATGAAAGCAATCCATATGTAGATGGTTTATTTTTCATTAGTAACAAAATGTTGTTTTCACTCTTGACAACTTAATAACATATGAGTTAGGAAAGCCTAGGAAATTACTATTGGCAAGAAAAGCTGTAAGGACATCTCTTTTGCAGAGAAGAGAAAATTAGCTTGTAGGATGTTGATGGGTGTTGATATAAGCAATGATCAAATGTGAATCTATTGCTGGGGTACTAATGAAAATAAAGTAGTTGTGGAGCCTGTAACACAGACGGACTGTTGGGCGCCGTAGCGTCGCCGTGCTCTAGAGATGCCTTTTTTAACAGTGATTGTTTTTTCCCTAAACCAAGTGATTGTCAATAGCAGTGGTTGTAATTGAAAAAAAAAGATTAATGTAGTAGTGAGTGTTGCAAGCCTAGAAGCGAGAGGATGGTGGAACAGTATCTGAGGCTCACAAAAAGCGAAGCAAAACCCCATCAAAGCACCGGGGAGTCGCAGTGTTCACTTCAAACTTTTGTGTGTCTTGGTTTTGTTCCCCTGTCACGTTGACTGGGAGCCAGGGGGGGTCGTGTCAACCTTGCATCTCCAGAGGGGGCAAGTGCAGTGGTGGTACTGTGTGTGTTGGGTGGCCCGTGGTCACCTGCGGACACTTCACACATCTACCAAATGCATCAGTAACTTAAGGCAAGCTGTCTCCCACCTCGGCCAGTCACTGCAATGCACCGGCAGGTTCTTACGTGTCCCTGTGTGTTCTGTGTTGGCATCTTCCACGCGTGTGTTTGTTTCTCCTGCCATGTGCCCCGATGGAACGGCACCTGTGTCTCATCTGCTGTAGGTGTTCTGCCTACCTCAAGAGGTGAATATGGTATCCTAGAGTCGTATGTTCACAGTCTGTTCTTTTTTACATGAGCACTAGCGCACACACTCACACACACACTGGAATGTATATTCTCCTCCCCACCTCGTCCCAAAATAACCTCTTGACCTGATCCTTGCTGTAGCCACCACCAACTCCTCTTGCAAATTGGATGCTGCTTTAAATGTGAAAACAAATGTTCAAGAAGCTATAAAACCTGAATGAAAGCTAAAGCTGAATTTATAAAGCCTTGTTGCGTATGAGCCAAAAGTGCAAAAAGCTCTATATAATGAACTAACCTGCCACTCATATAAATATAAATATATATAAATATATTAAAATCAGACTGTTCTACAAAATTGTGTATTTGTATTTTTGTGTACGTACAATTTTCTGCTAAGCAGAAGGAGGATGTAGTATAGGATGATGTGAGAAGAGATTTTGTTTAATCATATTTCTTTGTTACTTATTTTTGTTAACATCCAGATGCCTGTCTTTGTCTTATGTGTATGACACTGTTTTAAAGGTGCAGTATCCCTCTCCTGCCCACGTATTGAACCTCTTCCACCATAAAAGAGTCGGGTAGCACTACACACCATCATCATCAAACCCACAGACATACCTAGGTCTTGATCTTCATAAGGGCTGCTTGTTCAGCTTAAAGACTCTGTAACTCACACTGGCATTTAGTGGGTGTGTTGTGTTGTTGCTCCCAGTGGTAATGTCAAATATTCCCGTGCTGCTTGGTGGCTTTGCACAAGGGTGTTCTCCACACCATCTGTGGTCTGTAGGATCTTTGCTACTGGTCCTCGGCTTCAAATCCTGAGGGATAAATGGGGTGAAGAAGTAAGGTAGATTGGGAGGGAGAATGATTCTTGTGTTGATTAAGTTGCTTATGGTAAAAAAAGGCACCAGGGAAGCAATACTGTGTATGGCAGGGGAGTGAATCTCAGGTAACACCACCACAGAGGGAGATGGAGGAGGGTGCCGCAGGGAACTCGGGTTTTCCACAGCTCTCTGCATGTTGCTGAAGTGTGTGTTTGCCTCCTGGAAGGTGCTGTGGGAAGGTAACAGGTTGTAACTTCCCCTGTGCCACTTCAACCGTGTCCTTCCATCCCAGGAGCTGCACATGAGCCATGTGTGTCCCTGGTGGCTTTGTGACCGCTGGGCCTTTGCTGTAGCAACCATATTGGACAAGGTCCACCTTCGCATGGCCTGATGCCCTTGCAGTAAAGACACTGATTTTTAAGAAGAATATTCCAAAATCTTCTCCAAATCAGTGCTTGTATCTGCAAGGCGCCCATGGGTCTGCTCCCTCGCTTCTTGCAAGGAGGAAAGTAATAGGTTTTATCCCTTGGGTGCCCTTGGAATCCTTACTCATATGTTACAGGGGGGAGAACTGTCCAGGAAAAGGGGAGTCAAAGGAGAACAAGGTAAGACAGGATATGGTGGGAAAAACAATGCCAAGCTTTGGGCACAGGGAGGGCAGATCCCCTCCCTGTCCCACCGCAGGCTTGCTGTAGACCATCAAGGCAAATGGGGTTCTTCTATGTTTGTCCATGTGCCCATCTCTGAAATGCAGGGGAGAGCCAAGAACCCCTCACATCTCCCGCAGGCAAGTGCTGCAGAAAGGGCAAAGTACTGACTCCTTCCCCCGTGTCCTTCACTCTCTTCTTTATTTTCCTTATATTTTAATGATTTCTAACACTGTTTGGATCCTGGCCCAGGGAGAGCAATACTGCATCTTTACATGTAGGGCTCATATTTATAACAATGTGTAATGACTGTAGCAAAAGTCCTTGTTTCTGTACGTGAATGGACAGAGAAACAAGTGCTCTATTGTATTGATTAAAATAGTTAAAATGAGTCCTGTATCATTGTATCTCCTATTCTGGATTAGTGCCTTTTGGACAGTAGACTGTTCTGTAATTAAAATGTAGTATAACTGCTTTTTTGTACAGTTTTGTTTTAATAAAACTTTTTTTTAATTTGTGTTTATTTTAGTATTGTACCTATTAGAAAATAAAAATGTATAACTCCAGCACGCTGCCTTCTGCTCTCGTCCTTTCTGTCTGTGGAGCCTGGGTGGGAACGCCAAGGGCAACCTTGGGCACAGGAGAGACCTAAAATGTGTCTGAGCAGTTACTGAATGTACAAAATTCAACTCCCTTGCGTAGGACTGATGGTTTTGTGCCTTCCCTTTTCCATAAGGATGGCCTCAGAGGGATGAAGGTGGCGAAGGCACATCAGAAGCAGTTGCATCCCTTGGCGTTTGGGCGCTGGGCCGATGCTGGAGGCTCCTTCCACTAAAAGGAGAGCTGATGAGTTAGAGTGCTGTCTCCTCCTCTGAGTGCAGCTGGGTTTGTCACAAGTTCACATCATACAGGAATGTAATGACCAAGGAAGGTGGAGGGTCTCTTGCTTGAGGAGTTGTCGAAAAGTCTGGAGGGAGAAGACTTCATGGCCATACGGTAATAAGCCCCAAACGATGGTGCAGTAACGAGCAGCAGCATAACTTTGAGAAGCCAAAGGCGGGAGGATGCTTTGAGTGCCTGTCCCTCCTGCCAGGATGTGCTGAGCATCTGCGGTGGGGCTCCCCCCAGGGGGAGCTGGTGCCTTTTGAGCTGTTTCTCATCAGGTTTTGTTTCTTTGCAGCTGAATCCCCAACACGTTGCAGTTCCTTCTGATTTCCACAGTGAGGGCAACCCCCTGGAGCAACTCGGCTGTTATGGAGCAGCTGGTAATGGAGCTGCCCATCAGGGCTGAGGCCCCCAGTTCCTTTTCTTGGAGGGGAGCAGGAGGGTGTGCAAGGATGGGGATGTAAAGAGTAGGATGGGTACTGACAGGGCCTTTCCCAGGGTGATGGGTGCACATGGGGACCCCTTTCCCAAGGAGAGACAGGCCCTGGGTGGAGGATGAAAGATGAAGCCCTCACCCTGCTTCAGAGACAAAAACCAGGGACGCAGAAAAGCTCAGGCTGGAGATCTTTTATAAAGGAGAAACAAACACACAACAGAGGCTTGTAATTTGCAAAAAACTCCACTCCCAGCCCGTTTTGTGCCTTTTTTAATCCCTGGAGAAACAGATGATCAAGGGAAATAAATACATCAATTAATTCATCCCAAGTGGGTGTCTTGAGGATGAACAAAAATCCCCCTTTGGAACCTACTGAGCCGGTGGCAGAGCAGCTCCTTGCACAGCACAACCCTAACCCCCATCCTCTTGCCCTCCTGCTCTTCATCCCCTGAAGGAGGAATCCAGCCCTGGAGCCCATCAGCTCTGCTGGCTTCGCCTCTTGCAGAGAGGGCCCGAAGCCAAGCGAGGACAGTGAAAGCGGCATTAGTCCGAAGCAGGCAGGGAAGAGGTGCGCTTTGTGGTTGGCTTTTATATTTGTTTTCCGGCTGTTTTGATCGGGGGCCTTTTAAAACAGCTTTGGCTGAGGAACAGAGAGCGGCGCGCGGCTGCGGAGCGGGGAAGGTGTTACAACCACCTCCTGGGAAGAGCGAGGTTTGAACAAAGTACCGGTGCTTCAAACGGCTCCTGTGTGTCAGCCAAGGATGGGCGCTTTTTTTTGCAGAAGGTAAAACATTAAAGGGAAGTGGCTTTGAAAGGGGAGAAAAAGGCAGCTGTATTTTTGTGCGCTGATTGCAAGACAACACCGATAAAAATATCCTTTGCTAAATGACTTCCAGCGAGATTGTGGGATCAACACAGCGCTGGTTGCTTAAAAAACCCCACGAAGCAAAAAGAAGCAGCAGCCACAAAAAACCCAAAGCAAACCCCGACAGCTCCACCACGGAGCTGGGTTTTGGAAATAGATGTTGCTAAACAGAATGAGGGGAGGGAGTTTCAAGGACGTGCTGCTGCCCTCAAGCATCGGGTGGGTGCCTTTGGCTGCTCATGAGCCGAGGGTGAGGGGGTCCCCCAGGGGCTTCTGTGCCTGCAGAATGACATCAGGGTAATGCCAGGAATGGCTCCAGTATCCCACCGAGCACCACTGGGGAGCACATGGCTCCTCAGAGGATGATTCTTATTTTCAGACAATGCCAAGACCCTCTCAGGTTCCTACTCACCCCGGACACCTGCCCATAAGCACACCCATTCCTCACCCTTACATCTTACTGGCCAGTGTGAAGAGATGCTGAGCCTGGCGCAGCCCCTCTGCTCATCCATTGCTTGTTGCATTTGCACAAACCTGGCGGATCGGGTAACACCAGGCTGTAGTCACATTAAAATAAAGAATCACATCGAAATCAGCACCAAGCTCAGGATGATTTGTTCTTCCAAAGGAGCCATCCCCGTCCCAGCTCCCCCCTGCACTTGCCAGGTCATGATTTCTCAGTTGTTTCCCTGCCCCATCCCAGCAGGCACCCATCCTCCCTGACCCCAAGCTGGGACACTTGCCCAGTTTCAGGGGGCTGCAGGCACTTCAGTTTTACAGCCCATGAGGGGAATGGAAGGAGCAGAGGAAAGAACAATCCCTACAGAGCCTAAAGGCAGGGCTGGCAGCTACAACCCCTTGTCCAGTCTGAGGTCCAGCAGCTGGAGAGCACGGGGGAGCATGACCAGACCTCTGCCTGTTTGGTGTAGCATGATAAATGTATTCTATTTATTGAGCTCTGCAGCCCCAACACAAGAAGGACATGGAGCTGTTGGAGTGAGTCGAGAGGAGGCCACGAAGATGTTCCAAGGGCTGGAGCAGCTCTGCTATGGAGCCAGGCTGAGAGAGCTGGGCTTGTTCAGCCTGGAGAAGGAAGGCTCTGGGGAGACCTTGGAGCAGCTTCCAGTGCCTAAAGGGGCTGCCAAGAAACCTGGAGAGGGGCTTTTGACAAGGGCCTGTAGGGACAGGACAAGGGGAAATGGCTTTAAACTGACAGAGGGGAGATTGAGATGAGATCTGAGGAAGAAGTTTATCCCTGTGGGAGTCCGAGGCCCTGGCACAGGGTGCCCAGAGAAGCTGTGGCTGCCCCATCACAGGCAGTGTTCAAGGCCAGACTGGATGGGGCTTGGAGCAACCTGGTCTAATTGAAGGTGTCCCTGCACATGGCAGGGGGCTGGAACTGGATGAGCTTTAAGGTCCCTTCCAGCCCAAACCATTCCGTGATTCTAGAATAGGGAAAATGAGCTCCACAGGCAGTGATTCCCCCACCCCAATGGCTGCAAGCAAAGTCTTATTTTCCCAGAACATCAAAGAGAAGGGAGGATGAAGGGAAGGTGAACCCATGGGTTTTCACACGGGTCAGAAGGTCCCTATATTGGAGACAACTGCACAATAGTCTTCTTTGAAACAGGTCTCAGCACCCTGGGGTGCTGCTGCCCCATCGCAGGGCTGCAGTGCATCTAAACGTTCTGGTGACATGACCCGGACTAACAAAGCACAGACTTAGGGGCTCTCGAGAAGACGTTTATTTAGGTACTGCAGGCGGCGGCGCACGTATGATACAATATTACAATCATTTAGTATTGTACAGAAATAATTAAAAACTTTACAGCTCATTACAAAGTATCTTTGGGTTTTAGCTCATTTAAAGTACACCGATCGGCACGGAACACCACAGCGTGAATGGCCACTCTCTATATACAGACCCACCACATTTACAGCAATCAACACAACCATGAGCTGGAACAGTCTCCCAAGACACAGTGGGTGTTAGTGGTGAAAACACAGAATGAGCCCCAGCACAGGCACAGCACCAACAGCACCATGTCTGAGGCAAGGCAGCGATGCACTGGTGCACACCCAGCCCATTGCTGCTTGGAGTGCGGCTCCTCTGTCAGCTTCAGAATGGGTTTGGAAGGGATACGCAAGGGGAGAGCAGCTGCATCCTCCTGCCGGACTGAAGGCCAATGAAGGGGAAATGTCTCTAATGCATCCCCAGCACTCTGCACTCCTGGCTCTTGCTGGGTTTAAGGAGCCCCAACCCATGTCCCTGCTCCTTCCGCTGTGGCGCTCAGATGATGGAGCCAGGATAAGGCTCAGCCAGGCTGTGCCAGGGGACTCTGCTGCCACCTGAGCAACCTAATCTAGTGGAAGGTGTCCCTGACCCACGGCACGGAGTTGGAACTGGATGAGCCTTAAGGAACCTTCCAACCTAAACCAGTCTGGGACTCCATAAACCCAACTGTGCCCCGCGTGCAGGGGCAGATGGCAGCAGCCGAGCGTTTCTTGGGAGTGAAAAATATGACTGTTTTAGGAGGAGGATGGAGAGCACAGAAACCAAAGCACAGAGAAAGGAGATCCAGGAACAAGACACTTGTCACGTCGGCTCAGGAGTATACTGCAGTGCCCAATTTGCACCTTCACTTCTCACGCTCACCCTTTCCTGAAAGCTGGACAGCCTCGAGCTGGTACACAATCCAGCCCCTCGCTGCGTCAGCTGCTCACCCAGGGATAAGGCACTGCGAAAACTCCACCGCTTGTGCAAAGATCTGGCAGTACCGCCATAAGGACAACACAAGCACGAACACAGAAACGACTCAACAACAGCTCCGCTCCCATACAAACAGGTCTGTACAACACATAAGCATATTTTGTCTGGGTTTTCACAACTGACAGGTAGGAATGAGGTGGGTTTCCTGGTTTGCAGGAGAGCAAAGAGGTGTTGAACTTCCCGCCACACTGGCAGCAGAGGGAAGTTTCTACCTCAACACTGACAAAATGCTCTTCGTAAGGACTTGGGCAACATTATCACACAGAACTCATTTCTGTTAGCTTTTCTCAACTAAACTACACCACTAAACAGCAAAGAGACAAGGCCCTGGAATGGAAAGATGATTTTGGACACAGAAATCAAAACACTACGAGAGAGCTGAATGTAATACAGGAAAATGTCTTGGCTTGCTTTGAGAAAACCCAAAGAAGTTCCCCTGGAAAGCATCCTCTTGGCTGTCTCGGAGCAAATGACACAGCACTTGTGCAGAGCTGCAGATGCAGGCTCAGACCATCACCTTTCCTACCACCAACACGTTTCTCAACATCCAGAATCCAAGACCTACCCATGGTTCAAGAAAGCAAGCCGGCGTCACCAAGCAGACACAGGAGAGGAGACACTTCCTACAAGTTACAGTTCCTGCCTTAAATATTCTTCTTCCCTGTATAAAGTGCATGAGAATCTTGGAAAATATGCATAGCTATCAAAACGCCAGCCCCAGTCACTGGGTGCTTCCAGTTAAGAGCACCTCCTCTATGCTGAGCTTAGAGCTTTTCTAATGCTATCGATAATAAAATAGATATATATTACCTTCATTATGGTTTTAAACTGCTTTCTGGTTAGTTGCTTAGCTGGTGCAAAGTAACAGATGGCTTTGAGTGGAGGGCTGCGCACTCCCTGTGCCAGAATCTTGGAAGGTATCTTGAGAAGAATGCCCAGAAAAGCTGGGGTGGGCAGGAGGGAGACAGAGAATCCTCCAAGAACATCCTCATGGCCAAATCTGACTTGTTGGCCTTTCTGGAGCTTGTGCCACATTGGGGTGGTTTGGTCAGGGTGGCTTCACTCGTGGGGCAGGTGCGAGGGTGGAATTTGAGGAGAGGTTTAGTCTCAACAGTCAAACAAGGTGGTGAGAACTGAAAGAACTACGAGTAAATTCCTCCCTCCACCAAAGTCAACACAGCACTCCCTTAACAGAGCACTTCATCATGCTGATCATCCACTGATGTTTTAAACAAACCAGCTCTATCAAAGACATTTGCTTCCAGGACAAGTTATCCTAGAGGAGGCTGCAAGTATGTTCTGTTCAAGCCATATTTCAAACCCCTCGGAATACACCCAGCATGGTTTTGTGACATGACCGAGGGTAGGTGGAGGAGGAAACCCACCCCGTACCAGTTACCTGCAGCCTCTGAGCACGTACCCCAGATGTGCAAACACTGAAATCTGCCCTTACGCTGTCAGGGCTGCAGTACAAATACAGCCACAGGAATTTATAGTGGGTAGCATAAACAGTGAACTATTAACCTGACTGCTCCTGCCTGACCCTTTCACCCCTGTGACTTCAACACCTTTATGTCCCACAGAACTCCAGTCTTCAGAGACGGTGACGCAACAAAAAAGGCTTCAGAAGGACTTGGAGAGGTTTTGTCTCCATGTCTCCCCACAAGGTGCCACCTATCAAACATCAATTGAAGATGTCCCTAAATCCAGCAAATGAAATGCTGAGACTAAAAACCACAGCTACCGGTGAGGGGCTGTTTCACGGTAGCTGACTTTCTGCAGCACACCAGAACAAAGTGCAATTAAAAACCGGTAGAGATGGGGTTTAGAAAACTCACAAGGCAGTAGAAGAGGCATCATGTTCATTAGCAGGTGGTTTTTCATCAGCAAGACTCAGCACATCCAAAAAGGAATGCTGCTTTGCTGCAGGGGTCATGTCCATAAAACCAGTTACATTTTTAAACCATGGGATTTTAGCATCTGATTTTACTACTCAAATTCTCCCATCACCTTGGCTTGAACGGACAGGAGCTTTGTGCAAAGGAAAAGAAGGAAAAACTGTACACTAAAAATAGTTTTAAAAGCTGGTCTGTACATTTTACCTTGAGGTTTCTTTATGAAAATTTAGAAAACACTGGAACTAGTCACACAGAGCTGAAAGGATACACAAATCCCTGGCAGTACTATGCATGCTGCATTGTAACCCATCCCACTCCTGCTACAGATTAGTTTCTATTTTAATTTTATTCCTTATGCATAAATAATATTAATTACAGTAAATCAGCATAATTATCTCCTCCGCTAAGCATCCCTACCTCCTCTGATGACAATGAATCTTTTCCTTGGACCTCTGAACCAGATGGCTAAGGCACTTAGATACCCACGTGCAGCACGGGCAGCAACCAGATACCTATTAAAGTTTAATCATTAATTTAGCATCCTAAATATTCCCCACGTAGATAAAATGTCTATTGCTCAAGCTGTCCAATCCCCCCGTGATGACTAAATAGGACATAAACAGCTCGGAACAGAAAAAGTCTGTGGCCTTTCTTCATTTGTTAGAAAATGAATGTGTGTATGTTGGTACGCGCACACGTACATACGACACACGCACAGCAATACGTCATTCGTGTCACAGGCAGTTAAAAAATAACAAGGGTTACTGAAAATAAAATCAAGTTTCATAAAAGCCAGCCCAAACCTCCCACTTCCAAGGGGGATGATTCACTCTGGGACGACTCCTCAGTCCATACAGCCAGGTTTGCTTTCGTGCGCCGCTGGGATGGTTTAGCTGGCGACAGAGGCACCTCCTCTTTGGATGGATGCTCGGTATGGATCTGATGGAGCTCCTCTGTGCAATGTCAGGTGGTGGATGATTGTAAAGCGCAAACATTTCATATTTTAAAGCAATAAATACAAATAAATAGACTGGATTCATCCCATGGCAAGGACAGCGGACCCTTTGTTTTGCCTAAGTGGTAAAAATCCAACTGGCTCCAAAGGCTGGGTGGGAACATCAAAGCACTTAAGTGCTGATATCTCTGCAGAAATCCATTTAGCCCACAGGGCAGCACCAACAAGAAGGTGCTGCCACTTTGGAGCAAGTGAGAGGGGACCCTGTCATGGTGAGTGAGCATGTTAAATAGACTAGATGGAAAATTTCCTCAATTCCTCTCTTTTCTGAGGGGATTAAAACTATTACATGGGGTCACGGGTCTTCTCCCATTCCCAACAAAACACCTAGGAAGACTGTGACAATTTCACAGCGGGAGAGAGGGACAACAGGACATTAATCAAAGAGGCACTCGGCCAAGGCCATATAACCAAGGAACTGGTGGTTTTCTAAATAGATTTGGGGGTGTGTGTTCTTTATTTCCAAATAAAAATCTATGTTTGCTTCTCTGCCTGTCTGGACTCACGATAACCTTGCTCTTTCACCATGTATTATGTGATATGGACACATCTTACAAAAGTAGGAAAGAGCTGTTATTTTGGGGAGGTTTCTTTGGAATGGCCAGTCACACCAAGAGAAGCGCCGGTGCATAGGTAGTATTCTGTAGCTGTTGGAAAGCCATGACATAATTCAGACAATTTATGCATCTCTTCCTTCTCTGAGAGGTGGAAGACAGCAGAGCTTACACGCACCCACTGACACGAGCTTTCACCAGCTGCCGTCAGTCATACCCCGAAGCATCACGATTTGTAACAGGAAATGAAGGACACAGATCCAGCACCACGACAAGGCAAAGAATCAACATGTCAATCACCCAAAGCAGAGGAAAAAAAACCTTCATTAGTGTTTGCCACAAACTAGAAGTTCATGTGGTTGGTTTCACTTCCTGAAGCTAGAAGACCTGCTCCCTTGGCTGCGTTACGCGGTGTTTGCAGCTGCGGGCAGAGCTGTCTCAGTTTGCCCAGGATTTTCTGTTCTCTGCATTTTTCTGGCTCTTCTCCAGTCGCAGCGTGGGTCCTCCTTCTGATTTGGCCAGGGCTGTGAGTGAAGCCAGGTTGGAGGCTGAACCGGAGAAGCTGCCGCTCTTCCTATTCTCAGCGGCGACTGCCCCTTGCAACCTCAGCCCGGTGCTCCGCCGTCTTGCTGATCCTGTGGCCTTTTTAACTCTGCCTGGTTTCACAAGCAATCCGTAGCCTGGGTTGCATCTGAAATACTGCTTCCCTCCAATTGAGCCATCATTCTTACCTGTGACAAGAAAAGAAAGATGATAGAAGAAATGGCTCTTATTTTGTGTGTATGGTGTGCTCTCCATATGCTGGGCTGCATCACCTTGACCTTGGTCAAGGGAGGGGAATCTTCCCCTCTGCTCTGGTGAGACCCCCCTATGCAGTCCTGCATCCAGCTCTGGGGCCCCCAGCATAAGAAGGAGTTGGAGCTGTTGCTGAGGGTCCAGAGTAGGCCACGAAGATGCTCAGAGGCAAAGCCATTGCACAGTTACTCTGAATGGGACACTCCATCTTCTTCTTCCCTCCCTGCTCGCTATTGAGGGCAATACTTTAACTTCACCAAAAGTGTTAAATACTCAGTTCAGCAGCAGAAGCATCAGCAAACTATCAGAAAGGGAAAAAAAGAAAGACATGTAAAAGAACTTTTGGGCGTTAGAGTTGATGAGAGTCTGAAGTTGAAAAGAGTTCCTGTTTCTACATCATAAAACCTCCACAGAACAGGAAGAATATTTTCTTTAAACTGATGCTGTCTTTAACTTCTTTAAACATTCTCCCCCATCACTGTTCTGGGTACTGAGACAGAGATCGCTCCCATCTGTAAAGGGAATGTGAAACGATATGACAGCTCTTTAAAATGACATCATATCACCCTTTCTGTTTTACAGATATTTCCTTCTCTCTACCACCAGCACTGCTTTGGGTCCCACATAGCCTCACATGGCCAAAGACTCGGACTTCTACCCCTGTCTGTAAGCGTGACCAAGATAGAAATTTGCAATCCTGTTTTCCAACTGCAGCTCCAGACGTGCACATGAATTCAGCTATGCTCCAACAAATCGAGGACTCACTCCTCATGGAAACAGATGGGGAAAAAAAAAATCCAGTAACATCAGCAGTTGAGGTCTCAATAGACCAAAAAAATTTTGTAGCTGCTTGACTCTTCCATGGACAGTGAAGCTGACACCAGGTATGTGCAAAGAGCTTATCAGAATTGCCACTGTGGATTAGAGTAGCCAGACAGGAAGGGAAGGTGACTTTCCAAAATAGAAATAAATCCGTAAATATATATATATATTTCTTAAAATAAGGTATTAATTCAGGACTGAGAATTGGTTTACAGCTTTCCAGAATGGCAAACTCCAGAGTTTCCTGGAACCAGCTGAAAACACATCTTCCACTTTAGCTTTTATGAGCACACCAGGCACAGGGAAGATAACTGCTCACTTAATGGGAGCTCTGGATCCTTGACACAGTATTTATCTTGGTGAGCAGCCTCCATCCCAGGAACTGTGCAGCAGAGGTGAGTGTAGGCAACTCCCTGGGACGTGCTGATTCACCGAACAGAGCCTGCACTGCAGACTTGGAATGCTACAGCTTGGTTAAAAGGATTAAAATAAGGAGCTTTATATGCCCTTGGTAAACCAAACCCTTTCACTATCAAAGGCAGCAGTACCTACTGCCTGCCTCTTGAATTTTCCACTGGCATGCCCTGCCTTCTGCCAATCCTGCCTGCTCTTGGGGAAAACGAGCCCTTTGAAAGTGGACATGAACTTGCAAAGGAAGGAAGTTATGAAACCTGGCGCTGCAGCAAAGAACAAATGCCAGTTGTCATATTTCTTTAATCTTGTGATAAAGTCACTGGTTTTCCCCATCATTATGCAACCGCACATATGAACAGAGCCTTTCCAGGAACAGCACCTTCATTTCCAAAAAGTATGTGTTAGAGCCTAAATTCTGTGAAGTCTACAGCTCTATAGGAGTCAGACATGATTGACAAATGAGAAGCTGAAAGAAACCTTAAATCATCTTTATGTCCTGGTGGTCAATGTATGATTATTTCCTAACGGTTTTCAAACATATAGGTGTATAAATATATATACACACCAACACACACACAAATACTCTTTGCCATTTAACAGCTTATTTTTAAACAGCTTGCAAGAGACTACGTAACCTTTTAGAAGTGTTTGCAACTTACTAAGCCTGAATGTTCCTTTGATTGTTTGAATCCCACAGCTCCTGTTGTGCTTTGGATACCCTTATCCACAGAGCAGAAGCCCAGAAGAGAACTCTTTGGACACAAGGGCTGTCTCCTGCAACTATTTACTTACTTATGTCCACTGTGAAAGCAATCCTGATTCCTACCTCCACTGTAAGAAGACAGTGAAGTAACTGAAAAGGGACACAATTCAGTGAGAGGTCAGTGAGACTAGGTTTACAAAGGCAGACTGAAAAAGATGACAGCAGGGAAAGATATTTCCCATCTCAAAATGCACCCAGTAATGGCTAATGTGCTCCCCCCTCATCAGAAAGTGACATTAAACTGAAACACTGCAAATCCTGACATGCTGTCTATATATTTTACCTGAAGGTAAATCCAGCTCAACACCAACCCATGTTCCCTCTTGAAAGTCTGTGGGCCCAATATATCTAACGGTGCCCGTCTTATTTGCGCCAACTGTGACATATTCTCCCTCTTTCAGCCACTCGGGAATTTCATTAGCATCTTCAGAGTCAGAAGCCACCTCCAATTTTAGTTCTGCTGTTTCTGATCCATTATGGTTCAGTCCATGGGCAGTGGATGTACTCTTTTCTCCTTCTTGCTGCTCTTCTGTGTTTAGTGAATACATGGCATCTGTTCCCAGCATGCTTGTAAAGGACTTCAGTTCTGATGTCTTGACTTTCTGGATTTTGAAGGGGGAGGCTGCAACACTGGGCTGGGACAATTGTTCGGGATGAATCTGTGGTTTGGGAAACCCCAGTTCTGAAGACCCTGAAGCCATTTCCTTTTTCCTAACTTGTCCTGCTGACTCCGTTAACTGTTTGGATAACAACTCCTTCTTTGGAGTGGAGGTAGAAAGAAAGGTTTTTGCATCAGTGGCTACAGAGACATCATTACCCTGCTCGCTTTGAGTCACAGGAGATATGCAAGATTTGGATTTCAAAGCATCATTTCCATTTACTTCAGTGCTGTCTTTAGGTCCTGCATGAGTGCTTTGAAGGCTGAAGGCAGGTAGATTCTCTCTCTTAGTACTGAGACAGCTTTCTGATGAACTGTCTGAGTGCCCTGGCATGTCAGAAGAAGGGACCTGAGCCACAGCAGGAGCTGGGAAGTCACTGGCTGCAGGTGCCTGACTTCCTGGTTGGGCCACAGCATCACTTCCTGCTGCAAGGGCCTCAGAGAGAGTGGCTGTTGAGACACTGTGAGAAAAGTACCCACTGGAGGCTTCACTCAGAGGACTTGGAGGTCCCTCCTGCGAGTCCTGTGCCTGGGTGTCTCCTGAGGGCTGCTGCAAAGGCACTTTGGGTGTCTTTTCTGGACTCTTGTCCACCTCAGATGTCTGCACTGCAGT
Organism: Psilopsiagon aurifrons; assembly: GCA_025447955.1. Taxonomy (NCBI): domain Eukaryota; kingdom Metazoa; phylum Chordata; class Aves; order Psittaciformes; family Psittacidae; genus Psilopsiagon; species Psilopsiagon aurifrons. The sequence goes on along the minus strand of JAOEHY010035477.1, from coordinate 32,482 downwards.
TTCGAATAGCTGTTTTTCTGTTTCCTCTTGGTTAATCTGAAACAGGGAAGGATAGGGACCTGTTATCCAAAATATCTGAGCTAAAAGGATAGATACAAGGCCTCTGAAAAGTTCTAAGACCTTTGGCTTATCTAAATACCTGTGTAGCTTCAATGTCTAAAAGATGCAAGCTGACCTGAAGTCAGACTTGCAAATCTGGTAGGACTGTCAGCTCATTTCTTCCATTAATAAGAAAAGTGTCTGTCAACTAGAAGAAATACATCCCCCAATATTTACTGAAAAATTGTTTATATTGCAGGAATGGTCATTTGCTGTTTGAATAGCAGGATTTATAGGAAATGTGAAACAGCCATGATCTATAAGTCTCTCGGTTATTTGGCTTAACTCTCAGGACTGATAAATCATGCCTCTCCAACTAAACTGTCATTTATGTCCCCATTTCCAAATGCCATTCCCACCTCAATGCCGCCAGCACCACACACTTGCAGAGTATGAAATTAACTGCACCTCACGAGATTAACAGCCCATTTTAGTGATGTATTTCTTGGCTGTAAAGTTTACTAAATCTGATAGATCAATATCTTTTGCCAGCACATGTACTCTAAAAGATTAGGATGTCTCTAAATCTCTTTGGGAGGGAGGGAGGAGGCTGCTAATATGAAGGGGAAAAAAATAGTGGTTGGAGGATGGCAGATTTGCACAGATCTTAACTCTCCAGTGTACGTTTTTGTTTACTGTTCAAAATCCTGTGGTTTATCCCATCTAGTGATTTAAGTCTCCTGAACTCCAGGATTTTCACCATATTCTGAAGTGCCTTTTCCACTGGAAGTGTAAGTGGAATTTCAAGAGGGAGTTGATGGAATGACAGGAATTTCAGAACCAAAGGCTATTCTGCTATTGCTAAATGAAATACAGAAGATTTTTTTTTTAAATATTCCTATAGATTAAAGACATATTTTTAGCTTTTCTATGGAGAAGATGGTGTACAAGTGGACTCTGGAGCTCTGCTCGGTCTTTGTGCTTTCCCTTGTAAGCTCTCACATAACACACATTTTGCTAAGACGATAAAAGCACAAGTGGGAGAAAGATGATTTGCTGTTCATGAGACTGAAGTTCTGCTGAACTACGGGAGATCATAGTCTCTATTTTCTCTCTAACTTAGCAAGAGCCTTTTTTTCATGCCAATATCATGAATTGTCTTGAAACGTAAAATTGAGAATTAAGCTCAACACTCAGAGTAACAGACTCATTCCATCTACAGAAAGCGACAGAGCCCAGCAATTTGCCTTTTAAAGCAGCAAAGCAGCTAAATTTTAGCTAGTTACCTGCTAATGCAATTGTATGATTTACCAGCCTTTCAAATACAAAAGTGTAACTGGTGACAAGGGGAGATTTTACCAGGATCTAAGAAAAAGCATACACACACACTGCATTTAATTGCTGCAACAAAAGAAGTGTAACAGGTTTTGAATAGCTAACCCAGCAGTCACTTCTGCCACCTCTGGTTTCCAGGTATGGGAATAGGAAAGTTGTAACATCCTATCCTGCAATGCACTTACCTGTTTTATCCTTGCAGCACTGGTGTCAATACTGGCAGACTGAACCATAATTCGTGGGACAGCCTGCAGGGATGAAAAAAAGAGCATTGTTCACTTAAAGGATTAAGTATTGTCACACTGGTAAACATTAAAACTTGTATGCGAAATTCCTGAATCACAGACGTCTGTCACAAAAGGACGGAGCGCTACTATTTTATTACATTCTGATAATGTGTTCTTAAAGGGTAAAAACTTAACCAAGGCCTCCTGGAATATTAACATATAAGCAGCTACAAGTACAAATTCATAGTGTAGGAAGTTTTCTTTTATGCAGTCTGTCAAAGACAGACCACTGAGCAAACAGAGAACAGAGAGATCTGAGGTCACGCTGGTCTGGTGAGTGAAATCCTCAGCTCCGGTCCATCTCAAAACCTCTTTCTCCATCTCCAGTATCTTAATTCAATTCAATTTTTAGCATTGCTTGCTTTAAATCAAAAAGGAAGCCAGAAGCAAGATCTGTGTATCTTCTGCTGGAAGAGGGCACCACTACTGCCTGCTAGAGTGAAAACTACACATGCCATTTACTAAACATGATATACTGGTTCGGTGCCAGAAGAACCACTTCTGTGTTTCAACAGTATCTTCTCTTTCAGAGCATGGGGCTTGATACTGAAGGTAGTGACAATAAATGTCCCTCACTTGCTCCATATTCAGGTTTTTACGTTTTAAGATTTGAAATAATCACTCTCCCAAGACCGTAACAGCAAACCGTGATACTTGACTATAAATCTTAGGCTCGGGCTAACACACTGTTGAGACAGGAAGGAAAGCGAGCACTAGTTCAGTGGAGAACCTTGGAAAAGAGAAGCAAGAACTAAACCCGAGAGGAGATAAAGGCAGAAACATCTCTCTTCAGCTCTGTTAAATAATGTACTGCAAGTGCAGATTCATACTTTAAGGGAAATTGCTTCTTAAGAGTGACATATTATATGATTTGGGAGCAGTCTGCCTTTTTTCTTTTTTCTCCATGGGACTTGAGAACTCCTTCTGTAGAAAAACATAGGCAGTGCTCATCTCTGAGACAGCTATTTCCAGAATCCAACAATCTGTTTAAAGAACTGAAGCTTTCCAGCTGGAGTAAGGTAACTCCTCTTTTGCATCCCTTCTAAGTACGGTAAAGCAGGAAAGTGACTAACCCTGTCCCCAAAAGAAATAAACATGGGAGAAAAGAACAGCTATGATTTATACAGAGACTGCCAGGCATTAATTAAAAGCATGGTTGTTCAAGGTTAAAAATAAAAAGACAAAAGACAGACAAAAACCCCAACAGGTTCACAGTGCATCAAAAAAATTTTAAGATGTTAAAGCTCAGTTCAATAAAAGAAAGCAGGAGGGGGTGGGGGCGGGGGGGCTGCTTGTCATTAAACCTGCTGATTGAAAGTACACCACTGAAGTGGGGTTCAGAGCAAACTGGCTCTATTTTGGGTGCACAAGACATTAGTGTTTCAAGATCCTTACTAGGACATGTGCTGCGGCTCCAGGAACAGACGGTGACCCGAATCAGAACAAATCAGTGAAGCCTAAGCACAAACACAGCTCTAGGGCTCATGACCCAGTGGTTTTCAGACACCTCGTACTCCAGAACTCCTTTGGAATGAAGTGGCAATCTTCTAAGACAAAAGTATTAACCTGAAAACAACCGTAGTAGTGACTTGTGACTGGGTCCAGAGACAGCTGAGAGCAATGAGGTGAGCGAGTACTCTGACTCACCCTAAGCATTAACTCTGATACACAAGGATAACTTGACCGTCACAACAGCCAAGTGTTTTACTTCAATGAAGACTAGAGAGGAGAGGGATTAACCTTCTTGTGAGAAAGCCCTGCAAATTTTGGGTTTAATAGACACTTATCACAGTGTTAAAGTGAAGAGAGCACTTGGCAGATCACTTGTTCTCTCCTCTTCAACCGCTTTGAACCATGGGTTGGTCCATCCTGGGAATGCCATTAACTATCACCTTTTAAAAATAAAAGGTCACAAGACATTAGGGCTAATCCCTAGGTAGGCACTTACAGAGTACTTCATACCTTTCACAGAGGTGCAGCTGAACCTCATTGAGAAGCCAAGGTTCTTGAATTCAAATTATCACAGTTAACTATCTCCATGGTCCAATGCTAAAAGCATTTTGGCATCTCAGAAAGGCTGTACGAAGGAAACACTGTCCTTGATGCTTCCACATGTCTATCAGTGATATGTTGGAGCAGGGGAAACAGCCTTTTCAAGCGGAGCTTGTATCAGGAGCTAGAAACAGCTCCAGTGCTCACTGGCACCACAATACAACTTGAGCTTTTAGCCCCATTTTCTCCCAGTATACATGCCTTGGCTGGGAAGTATTCTGAGGTCTAGTATTATTATCCAGAGAGAAGCACTTGGAACTGAAACAAGAAAAAGCATTTAAAGATATTTCTCAGTTCCTTTGATTTATTTTTCTCCCTTTAAAACAAATAAACAGAGGAGAGTGCTTGTTTGGGGTTTTTATCTCTCAAAAACCTTCAGTCTTACAGCTTGTAAATCCACAAAACCTAAAACTGGTTGATATCAAATAGCAAATGAAAGAAAACCATTACACTTTAATCATGCCTCATCAAGTTCTCCTCCTGAAAGGATGACAAATCTCAAAACTACAATAACTCTGCCAAGCAATGTTTAGAAAAACATGGAGAAAAAAGCAATTATGAGAAGTGGCACTTGCCCAACGTCTGCGTTGACAAGAAACAGATGGGCAGAAACACCCTCACTGGGGTGCAAGGGTTCTAAACTGAATCTGTACTACGAAACACAGTCAAGTAACGGGTGGGATACTAAAAATACTGTGTTTGAGTATCTATGAAGACATTACTGGATGAAAAGTATTTCTGAATCGAGAGCCAAATTCTATCATTAAACATTTGCAGATAGTGACTGTTAAACCAGACATATATATTTACCCACCGGCAAAACATGATCCTTTTACAGTGATAATTTTTGGCACAATGTCTTCAACCAAGCTGACAATATATAGACTAAGAGAGAACATGAAAGGAATTCACTTTAAAGCACCTTTGAACAAAAGTTGTCTTTTCCTGAGAGCAGCTACTCTGTGCAATGAGTTTATAAGGATATCTAAGAGCATGTGTTTTTCGGTCAGATGAAAGGTCAGTTTGCACATACTCTGAGGTGACCAAAAGCCATGTTGTTACTGGTGATTAGTGGAATCTGGAGACCACCCTAGCACACTGGTGAGCATGAACAGGAAAAGCAAATGCGAATCTCGCCCCAATTAGGGAGGCACTAAAATTAATCCTAAATGAACTCTTTTTCATATCAGATATTACATATATGACAGCATCTTCAATGAGCTCAGAAAAACACATTTGGTATTTCTATGTCATTAAGCATTTTATAAAATGCCTCTGACAATGGTGACTGATGACTTCAATACAAAGCCTTCTTATTTCATGCCACTGGATGAAAATTCTTCAGTGTTAACACCCAATATGCGGAAAGTTCAGTGGCAGATAACAGAACAGACTGGGCGACAGTGTTCCAGAATTACCCATCAAGCTCCAGAAATGGTCTAGCCAAGGTTATAGCTGATGCAATCCTAAAAGGGCATTATCAGAAAACTTCCACTGCTCTTGTCTATGCTTTACCATCTGCAGATAGGAATCACTGAGCCCAAGGACTGTCACACTGACAGTATTATGTTCACATCATCATTTAAAAGCAGCTACTGGAAACAGCAGCAGGGCATAACAGTTGCTTCATTAAATGTAGATTTAAATCAGTTTGAATCAGCACCCGGGATAAAATACTTTCACAAGACAAGGAGCAATGCAGTAAGAATCCTGAATCCTCTAGTATAGAGTCAAAAAAAGATGAAACAACTTTGAAAGCCCTCCCCCACCCAAATATTCCTCTCTGCCCTCAATTTTAAAATAATTTAAATGCAATTAATCATTCAAATATAAAGACTCCTGCATTCCAAAAGGAGATCGAAAACCCTGTACAAGTCAGTTGTATGTTTGGTGCTTGTTTTCTTCTCTGAAGAAACTCTTCATTTAAATCGTAACGCAAACAAAACCCTCTTATACCACCTTCCATACGTGAAACATTTCAGCCTGTAATAGCACTTCTGAATTCCATATTTATAATATACTTTATGCAAAAGTAACCAGAATTTTTTATGCAGCTAAATTATTTTATTCCTAGGTCTGAGCAGAGTAAGAGAGTAATTTATAACCATTTTTCAAGTTAGTTCCTAAAGAAGTTTCAGTGGTTTGCTCCAAGAACTTTAAAAGCCATTTTTCCATACTCATTCTCATTAAAAACTATTTGTATGAGGATGATAGTGGAAACTGAACTTGGAAAGAAATAAAAAACCTAACAACTCAGTCAGAAGAGCCAGACACACAGGAGCTCAGCTGGCCACAGAGGATCTGTTGAGCTATGCTGATTACAGCATCGAAACGATTCTTTATTTGAAACACTGAAAAAAGACTTTAAGATTTTAAAGACGGTTCTCTGAGGCCACATTATTTACATTTGATTAAGGAACGTCAGTTCTAGCAATTATACTATGCACCATGCCCATCCATGAAGCTGTATTTTTAATGCACTGGCAGAAAAAGGCGTTTGTCTATTTAGATAGTTTTTCATTAGCTGCATTTCATTATTTTTTAAGATTAATTACTACATCTCCATTAGAAGGTGAAGGAGAAAAAATTGACACCTGCCCTCTCTGTAGTCACGTCTGCATTTTCAGACCATACACAAAATGAATTACATTAGTACATGGAAATTCAGAGAACATACTATTCTTTTTAAGATAGCACTGACTCAAGATCTCTCATTCAAACCATGTGTTAAAAAGTACATTTGAGCACCCAACAAGGTCCTCAACTATGAAGGCAACCAAAATCTATTTATGAAATTGGTCAGAGGAATTAGCTTCTGCCACAGCAATGTCAAAAAGAAAACCCCAGAAATTGAAATCTAATATGTACATTTTTAATGTCAGCACCCAACAATGCCCTTAAATGTAATTACACAGGCAGTTCCTGGAGATCAGCAGGGTCATAAGGTAAAGAACAGTAATTCTGCTTGGTGTACACTATGAAAGCCTCAGGATGTTAATAAAAAAGACAAGCTTCAAGAGCATGTACATAATATAATTAAGCAGACAGATGAAACTCTGATTCTCCATCCACCTGCATGTTTTACACAAGATTTTTAAACTTTTCCTCATCAGCAGTAAAGGTTGGCAAGGCGTTAGATCTTGCACACTGCAGTACTAAGCTTTTTAAAGAATGGACTAGGTAAATAGAAAGCAATTCCAACAGTCCTGAAAGGTTTAAATAATTGGCTTTTTTATTTACAGACTACTGGCAATTAATTTAAAGGCATCAGATACTGGAGAAAATAGGCTTTTTCTAACTTAAAAGTATATAAACAGCTTCATCAGAAACCAACCTTTTAGGTACATAAACAGCTTCATCGGAAGCCGTTCTGCTAGTTACATGAAGAATCCTATTATGCCAAATTAATTCAATCTAACTAATTAGAGAGCAGGAAGTTCTTTCAATTATTTTATGTGCTGTCTGAGAAACACACTTGAATACGAGAGCAGATTTCATTAATTGCGGTTCATTATTCTCCAGATTAGTTACTAAACTTGCATCAGAAGGTCAAAGACAGCAATTTTGTTAGCTGCCACCACCTTGACTGAAATGTGTTTGCATTTCTGAAACTCAGGCAACCACTGACTACAAACACAAACAGGACTGGGAAAGATGTTTTAAGAAAACTTTTGCGTGTCCTCCCTTGCTTTAAGGTTGCCAGCCTCAGCAACAGCATCCAAGTGAAATAAATGAAATAAATAACCTATGAAATAAAACCTGCTTAAATCAAAAAGGTGTTTTCATAACAACTGATCAGAACTTCAATTTCTCTTTCCCCACACAGTGATTAGGTAACACATCCACTTGGAAAGCTGGTTGGTCATAATGAACTTCAGTTATAAGCTTGGAAAAAAGTACTGCTGATGCTCAAAACTGCTAAAATCAACTTAGCTGTGAGATCCTGCTTACAAGGAGTAACAAAACAGATCTGATGCTTTCTGTAGAGATGTACAGCCATCTAACCCCAATAATTTAACCATAACACATTGAAAATTTAATACAGCAGCTTGACCAACCATCTAGCTCAAGATGGCTCACCAGTATTTTTCCAGAATGGGTTTTAATGACATTAGATCATAGAATCATAGGATGGTTTGGGTCAGAAGCAACCTTAAAGCTCATCTAGTTCTAACACCCCTGCCATGGGCAGGAACACCTTCTACTAGAGTAGGTTGCTCAAAACCCTGTCCAACTTGGCCCTGAACACTTGAACACATCTGGCTGAACAGCCCCACCTCTCTCAGCCAGATAATTAAGCACTCTCAAATAATGTAACAGATATGCACTTGAATAGGGAGCTGGACAAGAACTTTGGGAATTCTCTTTCACTGTAGTTGTTTGATGAACCAGGAGAAAGTAATAAACTGACCCACTTTGCTTTTTGGTATTTGTGCTGAAAAGACAGTTTTACCTATCTGTTTTTTTTTGGTTTTAGCCAGGAAAAAAATAATATGGAAATTTCCATTGGCTTTGTAAAACATTCCTTTAGTTATTCTATTCTTGAACTTAGTTCTCACAAGTATACAGCAACTGAAGTCCTTCAGTTCCCAATTAGGGGTCAGTTATCTTCGCAGTTACAGCTAAAAAAATCCTTCTGACTTCATTTTGCCCACGTATTTTTCATAGTTTATACCTACTCTCACCTTGCACATTCACTTATGTCTTCTGCTACCGTGTATAGAGGTTTTATTCTTCCACAGAACTAAGATGCATTGCTCTGTATTTTCTGAGACTCAGAAAATACAGAACTATTTTTTGTGTCCTCTCTGTTGTGCAGTTTACTACAGTTGTGCAAGACTTACTAGCCTGCTGCCTGGCACTGGCAGGTTAGCAATAAGGTGTCATAGCTGATTACCAAACAGTGACCCCCATAGCAGCCCCATCACACACCACGTACAACAGCCATTCATCACCACCACCATTTAAATTCGTCTGCCCACGTTTTCATCGTCAGGCCATTAGAAAGAAACAGCAAGAAAGATTACGAGACATGATATTTACAACCTTAAAGCCCATCTTGCTACAACAGCATGTATTTATTTTTGTGCTTTTCAGAAGAAGCTGTAGCTAATTCTGTAGCAGTTCCTTCAGTTTTTGCTCTCTCTTCTGTAAGCCACAATTGCTAGCAGGGATGAAGCAGCCCTGTTTCCTCACTGATAGGACTACAAAGACTCTCTATGAACCTCTCAAACCAGCAAGGTGTATTTGTAATATAACAGAAGATGTTCTATTAAAAAACTTATAGTTACAAATAATTTTAAAATGTCATTTTATTATACATATCCAGTGGTCACGGAAAACCACAATGTAACCAAGCATTCAAATATTACACACTCCTGTTTCTATGTTACCTTTCATCCTTTAAAACAAAGCAGAAATAGCATTTTCCCTCTTTTGAAAAGGTGCTGTGATCATGATCTGATTACTTGAGCTCCTATAGTAATCTATAATATAAATTAAAATATCTTTAAGTAGATGTTTGCTGTTTAAAAACTGACTTACAGACAAATAATCTTGAACAGTAGGAAGGAGTGGTAACAGGTGGTTAGACTAGAGGCAGGAAATTAGGCCTCATTTCTAATCTCAGCTCTCATTGATTCAGTAAGAATTCAAGAAGTTGTGAAAGGCTCTCACTGCAATTGTAAAGAGCACCTATTTGCATTTTCCAATACCCAAATACCTTTAAACAAAGCCACTCTCAATTTTAATTTTCTAAGTTTCATAGATGAGTAAGATTATATTATTCTGGTCTCAACACCAAGGCTGTTGTAAGCAAAAGACAATATGAAGATGTAAAGCAAATAAATTAGATTAAGTTAGAGCTGTAATATTTGCTCCCTTCATTACTTTGTAGAGAATAAAACCACAGTCTAAGTAAAAATATTTTACATCTGCCTGATTTTTGTGTCATGTCTGTCGTAAGTTACTTAAAAAAAAAAAACAAATAAAGTTTTAGTCTATTTCATCTGTTTTCTTTAAAAGACAGTAGCTTTTTCTAGTCGGCTTAACCATGCAGACTAGAAAAGGACGACTATCATCTTACCAGGTACCAGACTACCAGCTACTCCTCAGAGCACAGAACCCACATTTAGAGCAGGAGGAGTTTTACAGCACAGCATCCAAAACTAAACAGAAAATCAAATGCTTCTCTGATATGTGGAATAGGTAAGAGAATGAATTAAAGCAACTGGCCAAAGCACAGAGCAGAAGACAGTAAAAGGTGACATGAGCTGGGGCGAGGGATGGGAGGGAATAGTATATGAAATAACAAAATGAAACCAGAATTACATTTTCCACTTGGCCATACTCAAACACCACTAAGTGCACTTCATGTATTTTACTTCATGAATTTACATGATACTGATGCTGCAAGTAGTATTGCCATAAATCATGCTGGCAGTGTACCTGGCACTTCTAAAAAGCCAAGTGGGCTGAGTGTATCAATAGGTTTAAACAGCTTCACTATCTCTGGATTTTATTTACTATAACCAAAACCTTGGTTTGTACTGCAACAACATAGCCTATTTGATTTCGTTTTTTACCTGCTGTGCAAGGGGAGAGGTTTGCCTGCCCTTTTTGTCATCTCTAACAGGAAAGAGGGACTTCAGCAATTTTGGCATCTGAGGCACAAAGGACTTTACAGGATTCAGGTAGGAAGCAGCAAGGCTACCAATACCTGTGGGAAAAATTAAAAAATGAGAACAGTTATGCTTTGTAGAAAGGAAAAGAAAAAAACCCCAACAACAAAACCCAAACCAACACCACCCCCCAAACAAATTACAGAACTGTTATCGTTTTAGTCTAAGATGACATCTGCCAGTGCTCAAAGCATTAGCCAAGCAAAAGCATTGAGTGCTTGCTCCTCCCTTGAATGGAGTAGGTCATAATCTGTGGCCCCAGCATACGTCTTTTTTTTTCCATCACATGGCATGAGAAGCTTGTTGTTTGCAAATGGAAACATAAAATGCTTTATAAATTGCAGAAGCAGGGAAAAAAAAGACAACAAACCCAAACAAAAAACCCCAACAAACAAAAACTGCAAATCAAGAGGCAAAATTGAAAAAGAGTGTCCATACAACACGTATTTTTAACAACAATTACAAAACTTACTAGAAGTAAAAGATGAGAAGTTCCAAGTTAAGAAAAAGAAAAAATGTTAGGGGCATTCAAGTCTCCTTACTTATACTGCCATTTTCCTAAACTACTTCCCCTTCAGAAAACCTAGGAAGACATGCAAAAGATCACTACTATCTCTCTCTGTGCTCTCAGTTATATATTAGCTACAACAGCTGCAAAATATCCGTACAATTCCAGTGCTGCTTATTTCCCAAAACATTTGTAGCCTTACTGTCTTTGCTACTTTACTCATGTAACAGACAGCATGTTCTGAGAGCAGTTAGGTTTTGGCTTTAGAAAATGAATTACAGAGATAAAGACTGCATTTTAAGACAACTTTAAACATATGCCATTTAACTCTTAGCAGAACTAGTATCAGATTTAAAGGAAAGGCCAGTCAGAGTTGCCTGGAGTCTGAGTAGCTTAGCCACAACTGCTAAACGTTCACAGAAAGAGAACTGGACAAACGTGGCTCAGGAAATTTCTCTGACTCTCTGAAAGCAGCTCAGCTTTATCTGATACTCAGGAGCTGTGCTAACTTACTTTCATTATTAGGAAAGTTGTCTTAGCTTTAGGAAAGCCCTTACCTGGATCAGGAGAGTGATTTTGCTGCCTAGAGCTTGGCAGAGATGTACGAGATGAACTAATGCCTCTACTGGAATTTGTGGCACCTTGGGATACATCTTGCTGACTCTCCCATCGGCCCTAGAGGAAAAAAAGTTGTACCTTTCAAAGTTAGCACACCAGCAAGAGTACAGCAATACTTCCATGCCAGCCTGCACAGCCCCTTTGCAAAGTTCAGAACACATAGAAATAAGGAAAGACCCTTCCCCAGATGCACATTTAGTTGAAACACCCGGTCCTGCAAAGACATGCACCCTCAGCATCAAGGCACAGTAAAAGTCTACTTATAGAACCTCAAACCTATAATAATCCGTTCAATTGTGCAGCTGTGCTTTGGAAGTTGATTACATTACAACCAGGTGAAAAAAGATAGTATTGCCTGCCCCAAACATTTTGTTTATCTTCTCCAGAAGCAGTCATACCTAAATACCTAAAGGGAACTTAGAGGAAAGCTGCTTTCAAGGAGGACACAGCTTTCAAGGGCAGGTAGTGACAGGACAAGGTGAATGGCTTTAAGCAGCAAGAGGGTAGATTCATTTTAGATATTAGGAAAAAAATCTTTATTGTGAGGGGTGTGAGATGTTGGAACATGTTTCCCAGAGAAGCCGTGGAAGTATTCAAGGCCAGGTTGGAAGGGACTTTGAGCAACCTGGTCTAGTGGAAAGCATCCCTGCCCCTGGCAGGGGGGTTACAACTAGATGAGCATCAAGGCCCCTTCCAATCTGTGATTTATGGCCCTGTTCTGAGATTCTTTGAGTGAAGGCTGGATGCAGGGTATCAGAAAGAATGGGTGAGGACAGAGATCTGAACAAGAAAAGAGATAGGATCTTAGACCTAAAGGCTGGACAGTAGTGCTTAGTGTAAGAGAATGGATGAGCTGGACGGATCAAGAGGAAGCAACTGGAGCACAGCCTGGAAGACAGAGATAGAATACTTGGCAACAAGCTGTGGGTACCAGGAGCCAAGAAAAAGATTAAGCAAGTTAGAGTTTTGACATGGCTAGTGAAGATGAAACAGGATGAGTTTCAGACCTGCAAGAGCCTCAGTGTAGATGAAGTAGGAAGAAAAAGTGACTGAGAAAGCAGTAGGCCATCTGCTTTCCCAAAGTCCCAGGGTTCTCCAGTTGGGTTTTACATGGATCCCAAGAGATTCTGCACATGGTGCGTGACAGAAACTGCCTCCGTGGCACAGTCACTTGGCTAACAGAGAGAACTTCCAAGCTAGTATTTCACATCAGTGCAGAAGCATCAAGAATCTATGCAGCCAAATTGTCCTTTCCTAACTCTATCATCTTGCTACGTAAAATTGCTTACAGATTTGTCTGCAACAATTACAGTGAGTGACTGGCTAGAGGGTGTCTCTGCTGGAAGTTTCATGTGGGTACCCGCCAGTATATCGCTTCATTGAACTGAGCATCACATTAGGTGTGCAGAGCTGAAAGGCAGGCAATGATATCCATGTGCTGTCCTGCAAACTTCCAACATGCACGCTCACAATGCCTAACAAAGTGGTTCCTTTGCACTAGGCATTAATCAAGCTATATGGTGCTAATTTACTTTATAGCAGACCTTAAGGAAATTCCATATCCATTTAAGAGTCTGTGTGTCACAAGAATCTGGACTCAAATGCTACAAGAAGTCTCAATGTCTTGTGGAAGTGCTGTCCTCTTCAGGCAGTAGAATGCCTTCAGGACTACAAGCTTGCAGAGTTTAACTTTCCAGAAACAGATGTTGCACAGACAGAATGGTGTAGCCAAACCAATACAAACTGAAGCCTGATCCCACTTCTGGTAAAGAGTTATGCTATAAGTGATACAATATCTGTACTTGTCTGAATTCTATTGTATCTGAATCTTGCCTGTTCTTTTAAAAGACTTAACAGATACTTTCACAATGAGAAGGTACAGTGAACATACTAGAAAGGAGTCACAAGGGATGGACTGCTGTATCCCAGACCACAAGTTTCATGCAATTTTCCTGGAGGAAGCTTTTCAAGAAGCTTCACGCTGTTAGATGCAAGGAAATAATCTGACCTTGAACAGAAAAATGACAGGCAGCTAAACTAATCTTAACTGTAACTTGAAGTCATGAATGTTTCACAAAGAATAAATAAGCCAGGATAGGAGGAATAGATTTCTCCAATGGGTTGAAGGTCACAGTGAGCAGCCCAGAGCAAAAATCGTTTCCATTTGGATCTATAAGTTAGTCCCATAGAAGCTCTCATGCTTTGAATAGCAAGTAACTTGCACTTTTGCAGAGTAGCACCTCTCTTCAGACTCTACCTAGCTAACATCTGTATTATTAGATGTAGAGCCAACAAGAGCTGTTTCGGTGAAGTAGCACTTGGGATACCTAAGGACTAACGGATGCCTGAGCTCACCTGAGGAAGCCATCCTGAACGTCAAAACTGATGTAACTCAGGCTGTGACCAGCAGAAATACCAGGGATTTGTTTAGTCTTCTATTTTTAAGGACTTTGGTGTTTAAACCCTTCTTGAAGGCTTCCTGCTCTATCAGCATGGATGACAGTGTTCTATTCATACCTTAAGCCCCAACTTGAACATTATCTTTGACCTGCAAATCATGTATGTCTTACATACATCAAAATGTCATGCCTACGTCTGGAAAATTCTTTCCACAAAATGCTTCTATGAAATAGTTTTTCCTATTCCACTTCCCAGAAACTCTTACTTGGGCTTTTGCCATCTTGTGTTTCAGCTGGTTCAGGTCTCTTTCAGGTGGCCTTACCTCATGCAGTCTTTCCCCACTTATATCCATTCCAAATACTGCTTCAAGAGTCTGCTTTTTTATCCTTCTATCTGGATGATTTCACACACTGCAGCAGACGCTGAAAGCCAGCATGGAAACAGCCAACATCTTTAGACTATGCTGAAACTGTCTTCCCCTTCAGGATGTGAAATGTTTCCTAGTCTCCTTCTCTGGATCCCACTGACAGATTAGTTTGAAGGTGAAGAGTCAAAACATGAGAAGAGTTCATACTCTATCCAGCTGGGAAAATATGTCAATGTAGTTCAGTATTTTGGGAAGCACCAGTTCATTGGTGCTTCAGGAGTTAAAAATAAAAAAAATAAAAATTAAAACTATTTGGTGGGAAGTCACCATAAGACTCGAACACTTGAAATACTGTTTTGGTTTTGTTGCCTTCTGGTCAGGTTTGCAAACAGCCTGTGAGATGGTGGCATTAGGTTAAGAACAAAAGCTACAGGAGAGTGCAAAGCATCTGAAGGGTTCTTTTTTAGAGGACATAACAGAGCTTGATTGGTGTTACTTTCAGATCTTAGGGTAACGATCCACTCAGTAAAGACAAATGGCAAAGGTGATACACCTTCGTTATTCTCATCTATAGGCCAAGTCTAAGTGCTTCTGGAGACCACAGAGACACAAGAAACAAAGACTTATTAGAAAGCCTTCTAGCTTACTAGAACACTGACTCAATGCAGGTAAGGAGAAACTAAATCATTTTCTTTATTTTTTTTTTTTTTTTTTTTTTGTGTCTTAAGTGCCCTTCTTTGACTGCTCCAACAAAAATAATCTCAGGCAAGTACCTTGACTTTTTAGACCTGTTTGAAGAATGCTGAAACAATTTGGAGTAGGTACGAAATGGAGCAAAATACTTTCAGAATATTCATCCTGTACAGAAAAATGGCACTGTTTAGCGATGACATTTTCCTTAGGAAAAATCTTTTTTTCCCCCTAGGATCTTTAGGAAATTTTGTTTCAGCCTTGATATTATGGGCGTGTACATATTCTACCTAGTTTTAATTATTTTTTCCAAGATAAATAAAATAAGGTCCTGAAAACAGGAATGTGAACCTAAGAGAAGGATTTGTCTGACCATATACTTAAGGCATGTTGTGTTTTTAAATAATGCTTGCTCTGGCAAGAGTGGAAAGATCATCACTTCAGACTGAAGGTCAGGTTTCTAAGGGGTAAATAAGCCTCAAGTCTGAGATGAGGGCAATCTGTTATAAAGTAGGTAAATCAGGACAACAGCTGGAGAAACATTTGTAAAAGAAAACACTGGAGGCAATTGAAAGGGTCAGCTGTTGTGTGAAGAATCTGTAGAGGCAAAAGGCAGTTCATGAATGACTGATTTTACTAAGCTGGATTGAAAGATAACCCTTCTCAATCTCACAAAAAGAAAAAAATGTAAGAATTATTAACTATATTAACTGGATGAAGTTCCCAAGTCTCACATCTGCAGGTTATATAGCACTCTCACATGATTGCTTTGTGCATTCACTAACTGAAACACTTAAAGTCTAAGCAATTGGTACTATTTAAGTGCTGTGAATCTTTCTTGTAGCAAGAAGGGTGGTGAGAGAAAGAAAGGAAGCTTGTAAATCATTTGTGCAGAGGAGCCGTCATTTCATTAATATATTTGGTCTCTGCCAAGTGACCAAACAGAGGTCAAGTGACTTAACAAATCAAAAATATCCACCAGAAGAATGCCTGTCCCTTGATGGATTTTGATACACAGCTGTCTATAAAGTGTTTTATTTCTATAATACCTTCTCCTACTTCACCTCTGCCTTCCTTTCTTTCACACACCCTCCATGAAAAACACCAGGGAATTTATTTGAGGTCAGCAACAACATGCATAAAATCTTTAGAGCAAATAGGGGTGATAACTACCTAAGTCATCTGTAGGCTTTACCTGACAACAATTCTTTTCTTGAAGTTGACAGACCAATAAAATGCAGCCACTAGATGAGAAAAATGAACACTTCTTGTGTTTTATTATTTTAGCAGTTCAGAAAAGGCTTAGGAAAAGGTGCCCATGTAGCACTTAAAAGCATACAGCTGTGACAAAAGGCACTTATTCTTGTGAACAGCAAGGTTATTCAAATAGATCTACACAGTACCAATTTGCTGAAAAAAACCCCTCTGATTCCTAGTAAAACCCAAAGATTTAGTGGAGCAATCACATCTTCCTTGGCTTCAGTGTATGAGGCTTTTGAGCTACAAACCTTTGGGAAAGGAAGGATGACTGTCAAAGACAGAACTGTCTTGGACAATTCAAACCCCTTTTGTTTAAGAACAGCTCATGAAATATTTCATCAGTATGTGATTATAGTCTGAAGGCTGGTAAAACAAGTCAGAGGTGCCTTCCAGACTTTGTGCATCTGATTCATCCACTTAAGGTCAGGTGAATTTTTAGGCTTCTAATGCAAGCACCCAGGAACATAAAAATCCAGCTTTCTATCTAGTATGACCAGTGAGAGACCATAGTCCTGCATCATCTGACATGTGCTGATATGCAAGATGAAACGAAATTCACCTCTCTCTCCCATAACCATATCTGTAGTGATAACAGGAGAAAAAATCGCCTTTTTCTCATTTAAGCAAGCAGATATGTCTTAGAGGTGAGACCAAATGTAGTCCTGTTAACCTAATATGAACCATTCATAAGGCTGTCTTCTGAAGTAAATTTAGAAGGCATCTCCTTGCCTTCTCAGCCAGTTAGATAGCTTAATCTTATGAGTTATTATGAAACAGATCCCAGTGGTGACCTAAATATTTCACATGAATACATATCTCAGTCTGAGAGTCATCCTGCTCTGTGGTGCTGGTACTCAGAGATACTAAGTTCTTTTCGGAATATGTCAAACCCAGACCTCTACTTCAGTAGAGCAGAAGGTTTTTCTAGCTCTTCATGGGGGCATAACCACCCATCCACACTTGTAGTAACAGATTCAACTATGGCTGCAAGATGAATCTCAGTTCTAATTCTGGGAACTTCTGATCTGCCTGTTTTAGTTGCACCAACACAATCTTTACTTCTTATTCTGACCTGTTTCATATTCTTGTTTACAGGGGAGGTAGTCCTGGCTATTTATAATGATGAAGAATGAAGTAGCATTCACATTTATAATGTTACCAGTATGAATGGTGCTCTACACAGAGCACAGAGGAACGAGACCCAAGTGCCTTTTCCACAAGCTAAAAATCCATGGTAAAGGTAGCAGGATTGCAAGGAATAATGTTAAAATTAGAGAGACGCATGAAGCAATGGAATAAAAGTTAAGAAGAATAGTCTGAAATGTGCCAAGGGTTTCACAAATATTAAAGCATGCAGGCTTGACAGATAAGTTCTGCACCCAATTCAGGATGCTGTTACTCTCCTGTGACTGATGTTTCTGATGATATAATAAACCACTTGTTTGTTTGAGGTTACAGGTATTTGTAAACAAAACCAAATTTCTGTAAAATAATGATTGATGACTGCTGGAGAAGACTTCTTTTTCACTAAATTTCTCTGCAAGTGACAAAGACATCTAACTTTGCTGAAACCCCACATATCAAGCTATTCTCAGATACTTTATGCTAAAATAGACAGGACTAATACCACTATTGTGCTTTGTGGTCTCTGTGTGCTATGGGAAAATTTAACAATTTGTTGAATGTTTCATTGTGATTACAAAAGCTTTCATTCATCTTCCTGTGGAAACTGAACCAGAGATCCATTTGAAATGAGAAGTTTCCAAAAGGGGAGTTTGCACCTCCCATGTCCTGAGTAACTAGTGCCTTGAGATGAAGCACACTGCAAAGCAAGAAGTAAGCTAGCAATATCAGCTCCACGTCACAGAACTACGTGTGTTTGTCAGCAGCTACATCAACCACAGGGAAGAGCTGCAAAGCCGCATGCAAACCTGTCAATTAACTCTGGTTAAGAAAAGCTTGGTTCAACTAAGGGGACACATAGTCATTCCTCCAAGAGCGTTAACATGATACTAAGCATAAACATGTTTTCTATTGGCTCAGTATTAATATCAGATCATTCTTTCATAGGAATCAAGGGTTGTTAACACTGAACTATCAGAAGCCATAAAGAGAGAGAAAGATTTGGAGGAAACTCTCAACATTTATCTCATCTCCAGGCCAATGTACACATAGCTGGCATCTATTCATTTGCTTTCATGCGTCTAGTGTTGTTTTTTTTTTTTAGCTGAGATGGGGCCATTTCTGAAATAACTTCATCCAGTCCAAAGAACTGTGAGAAAAGGCCTTAAATAGCTACAGCTCTGTAACAAATCATAAGATGCACCCAAGAAGGAGAAACTTCTCTCATTTGTACCAGTTTCACACTGCATTAATGACAGGCTTTTCAATAGTAAAACTCATCTGCTGTGTACTATGCAAGTGAGACGCCACCAGCAGCATCTTCAAAGCAGGAAGTAAAAGCATGTAAGTGAGCAAAATAATCTTTCTAGTGAGATAAAATTATTATCCCACTCATTAGGTGGACCTAATGCGTTACCTCTGCTGGGACCTTTGGACTCTGAAACATGCAATGAGAGAAACCATTGAGAGGAAGGGAGGAGAAAAACCAAAAAAATCATTAAGAACTCTGATCTTTAATTTTTGCTTTAAAACTCAACAATATTGAAACATCACACAGCCCTCTCCAAATAGAAGTTGCTATAAGCACTTTATCACCTGCACATATTTTAGCATTCTCTACATGGATCAGATGTAGCAGATTTAGCAACCAATGCTAAAGCACTACATCAAAATTCTATTATTCTGTGCAACTGCATTATGCATTAAAACGCCTTCACCACTAGCTTCTCCCTTTTATAATGACTACACACTTGCTGGGCAGAATATCTATCAGAAGGCCCTTCATTTTATGTAGGATTTGGAAAATAAGTTTAAATTTAATCTTTCAACTATTAAAGAAATACTTTTGATCTATACCATTGTTTTTAAGAAGTGTAATGGGCTGAATTATAACCAACTAAAAGCTTCAGACTGCTGGTTTCCCTTTGAAGGTCAGAGACTCTCCTCATAAGCCTCTATTCTGTCTTACAGTAGACCTAACCTTACATACGAACCCAAGTTTGTTCCTTACTCAGAAGGTTTGCAACTACCAAGCTTTGGAAATGCTCTGAAGCTTGACAATTAGAAGATTTTCCCTGAAAAATGCACTCCTGAGTGATGGATAACTACACTTAATCTCTTCTGCTCAACTCCAGGTCTGCCACTGTACATCCAACAGTGGCTGGCAGCACTGCCGTGTGACTGACGGAGGTCTGTGGACTTTCTCAGAGAGGTCTTAGTGTAACACACCCAAAACTAAGTTATATCCTAGTCATAAGGATACAAAGAGCACATGGGTGTGCCCCACCTTTTATAGATGTTTCCCACTTATGTCCCTGAACTGGTACGCTGCAGTTACAGTAGCTACCTTTTTTCTACAGAAGACCTCCCAGGTGACCTTTGGATACTTACCCGGTTACTGCTCAGGTTATAAGGAGGTGCTAAATCTTGGCGGCTTCCAGAAAGCTGAAATAATTTAGACAAGCGGAATTATTTCTTATCAGAAACTAAAACAACTGATAAATATGCCTCTTGATAAATACAAGGAAGCGTGAAAAGAAATAGTTCTGCAGCTAAAGCAGAACTGAAATCCAAGAAATGAAGGTGAAACCCCAGTTATTGACCTGGAAGGTGCAAGAATTTCACAAGTTTGATTACCAGTTCTATCAAAGGATTTCTTTCTAAACTCAAAAATGCAGCAGCTCTTGCACTGCTTTTGCAAATAGTCTGGATTTATGGGGTTGCTTTCAAGCATACTAGCCTGTATGATGAAAGCATGAATATGTGCACATTTTGTCTCCACTGAGCGATTTACATGCTCACAAATAGCACAGGCAAACAGAAGGGTCAAACAGAAGGAAATTTATTGCCATACTCCACGACTGGCATCATAGGGACCTGTAATTGAAAGACCAGACCTGCTGCCCCCAGTATGCTGTAGATGCCAGCATGGAATGCTCACCCGATTCACACTGGGAGAGCTCAGGCTCCTGCGGTAGAGTTTCCCTTTTCCCATCAGCTGCTCTTTTACAGCAACTTCCTGTCAATCAGAGAAACAAAAAAATAAAGAAAATATGTGTGCTTTGAAAGAATCTAAGCTCCAACCACCCCAGAATAGTTTTGTCTATACAAGAAAAACGTTTCTAAACAGCCTTACTGCCCAGGCTCCTATTTCTAAAGTCTACTGTAACCTGTAACTTACAAGTAACATGGCCAGAAGCGTAAGAGTGGATAAGATATAAAACGTAGTATTTTGCTGATTGGCACACGTAGGATTTTGCAGCTAATTCTGATTCTAGGAGATGACTGTTACAGGTGTAAAGACTAAGACTCCCTTTCCTGGCTGAGCTCCTATTTTAATCCTTTAAACTAATTATATATGACAGAGAACTTGGTTTCAATACTTAAGAGTGTACCACAATTCACCATAAATTTATAGTGGGCAGGCAGATACTCCAGTTTGTTTTGCATAACTTTCTTTTGTACTTGCATAATTTATATCCAGAACAACTCTCAATAAATGTTTTTTCTCTTCCGCACTTTTCCTGCAAACAGATCAAGTCACAGTACTTAATCCAATAGATGTCCTATTTATTGACAGAAGTGGTGTGATTACTTCAGGTAGAACATGGGCAAAATTACAAGAATTCCACTAGCAATTCTGGAACCTACTACTAAACCCCAAGCTTCAGAAATCAGAAGCTAATGCCATACAACTACGTTTCTGAACCACAATTAGCAATGTACAGTCTTAAAATCAAACCAAACATCCCATAACAGTGCATTTAACATGAAGTTCTCAGTCCCATCCATCCATATTGCAGGTAGTTCAGGGAAAACATCTCTTTATAGAAAGCTACATTTGCATCCAGGGATGTTTTTCACACGCAAGCTTTGTAAAGTGGAGGTAGGCACTGAAGTGGTGCTTTTGGTTTGTGAGCCATTGCATGCACTTTGAACATTTGTACTGCTATTTTTCTCAGTAAGCATATTCTCTGCTGCCTGCTACAGCCTTAGAAACACACCTGGCGCAGACGATCCAAGGTGAGAATGTTCTCCACAGCCAGCACACTCCTCAAGTACTTCTCAATATAGGCTTCAGAGTCAGCTGAAGCTGCATCTTCTACATTTGCTGCCATTCTGGCTAGTGCCTCGCGCTCTTCAGCTCCTTGAGCATCCTAGGAAGATGAAAGATATGCCATTCTTTGAAAATAAAATAAAAACCTCCCAAATCAGTCCTGAAGAAGATTGATTTTTAAAACACACAGCACATTCAACATTGTTTGCCCTTAAGCTCAGGGGCAGATTCAGATGTTTTGTTAGAGATTTCTAAATATAAGCCTTGTTACTTTGAAGGAACTTGTGCCATGCAAACTGCATGGGTGCTCCTACCACAGTCACGAGATCTCAAGCTAGATGTGTTTATTGATTTTTTGTTGGTTTGTATTTTTTGTGGTGTTTTTCTGTTTGTTTTTTTTTTTTTTTTTGAGGGGCGGAAGGGGAAGCCTCACACTGAGACACTGCCACTGATCAGCAAAAGGGCTGCATTCAGATATTTCATAGAATCAGAGCAGGATTTGAGTTAGAAGGGACGTTACAGCTCATCTAGTTCCAACTCCCTGCCACAGGCAGGGACACCTTCCATTAGACCAGGTTGCTCCAAGCCCCATCCAACCTGGCCTTGAGCTCTGCCAGGGATGGGGCAGCCACAGCTTCTCTTGGCAACCTGTGCCAGGGCCTCAGCACCCTCAATCAGGAGAATTTCATAATTAAAAAAGTGCTCAAATGCCTTTGTAGCATTACCTATCCTGTGAGGAAAACAAAATTTCAAGTGACTCGCAAGAAAAAAAATAGAACACTGCTTGAAAAACATTTCAACACTGCGTGCTAAATACAGCAGAACATAAAAGACAGTCAGGCAGCAACCTGCCTTTTTGGCTCTTTATGTGTTAATGTTTTCACAAGTGCTCTGATAGAGCATCTGCTTGGAAGGAAAGGATTAGATTCTATCTATGAACATGCTCAGGAATCAAGAGTTGCATAAAGACATTACTTCAAAAAAAACACTTTGTTTTTTTTTACATATTCTCATGCTCCCTACATCAGGCACTTCACCTATTCATCTTTACTCCCACTTTTTCTCTCTCTCTGTTTCCTCAAGGACCTCAGTAAATAGATGCTCATTCAACAAAATACATACAGACACTGATAACACACAGGTTGCTGCTAAGACACAGCACGTAAAAGCTTCTATAAGAACCAGAGTTTAAGCTTGCAGCAGCGAGAATTAGCATGCTCGCTTGCAGCAGCGAGAATTAGCATGCTCAAAATAAGGGAAAATCAGAAACTTAGAGGCTCTTAGCCAATTTCAGCTACTCTGGTTTCTTATTCACCTCTGGTATATTTGAGACTATCTCAAAAGTGACACCACAGCCAGGAATGGAACTTCGGTGAGACATTCTTCGGAGGAAACTCTGTGCAAAACCCTATGGAGAGGCAAAAATAAAAAGGAAAATATGACTTTCAGGAGAACATGGTTTAACATATTTAAAATGAAATAAATATACTTTACAATGAGAGAAGTCCAAATCCAATAAATATGTAAGAGACAAAGATTTTAAGTTGGAGACCAATCATTTGCTTGTTTAGATACAGAGAAAGGATTAACTTTCTTCATTGCAAGGTGACCGTTTAGCCAGCATACAAAGCATGGGCTAGTTCTAGAAGTGGTGGGTTGTTTTTTTTTTTTTTTATAGAGCCCTAGGTGACTTGTCTTGAATATTGACAAGTACAGACTTTAAATTCTTGACCAAAGAGATCGTTATGAAGAATGATTTAAGGCAGCATGGTCATTGTTTATGCTGACTTGGCGCCTTGCAGGGTTAAGAACTGGTCTGTTGAATTAATGCAGAGATGAGTCATTCAGAGATGCTGCTGAGACGAACACCCAAGAAAGGTTATTGATGAGGATTTTTAGAAAGCTAGCAAGAAAGCCAAAGATTCTCTGTTGAAGAAAAGTAAAACACATCACTGACTAAATCCATAGCAAACAGAATTGATGAAGACTTAACACAATCGTAATTATTCACATGCTCAATATCTCTATTGAATATACTCTTCCATTCGATATGACAAAAAAATTCATTGGTCTCTTTCTGAGAAAAAGCTTTTGCCTGCTTGAAGCACCAAGTTCTTCTATTCCTAGCACTAAAGGCAATTTAGAGTTGCTAACAGGGTTTCAGGATGTGACCACACCTCTTCTGCTCTTGCTTCAGATTTTAACTACAGATGTGCAACAGAGTAATAGTTTAGGTTTTCTGCTTTGTTATTATTACTGCTAGGGGAAGCTGGATTCTGAGACAACACTGAATAATACTTCCTCACCATCCTTTTCAAGAATGAAGTATTTTTCTGGACAAGATGCTGTAAACAGAATGACAACCTTCTGCTTTCCATTTATCAAATATCATGCTTACCTACACATTATTCTAAGAGCACAAGCCAACTAGAAAACATGAGAGACAGAGCAATTAACTTTGGCAAGTTACACAAAGGAATCTCTGCTCCAACTACTGTTAGTTTATCTCTAAATATCTGGATAGATAGAAATGGTCAGCAGTAATGTGTGAACATACTATAGGAGTAGGGAAACACAGAGTTCTTGAGATGCAGTTCCTGCAAAACATGAACTGCAAGCTCATGAGAAGTTAACTCTTTCCAGTGATTTGGAAAAAAGCACTTAGTAGTTGATACAAATAATACTGAGTCTCTCATACCTGGGTGCTACTGAGCCTTTAAAAAAGAGCTGCATTATCATCCACAATATAAAAGATACTGTGAAAATTACTTGGCAGCTGAAATTCTTGACACATGAGATTGATAAGGTGCTTCCATGCGGGCAGAGATGAAGGTAGATACAGGAAAATAAGAGTCATAGCAGCAGCATATTGCACAAATCACAGCTTTCTCCTCTTCAAGCAGTGATAACCATGGGGCAGAATGAAAAGTATGAAAGATTATAGAAGACATACCTGTCTGCCATACACATTGACACAAATGCGCTTGCGTAACACTAATTGCATTTCTGCGGGATGGCTGAGCTGGACAGTGGCTCTCACAATAAGGTAAACTCTTTCATCTGCTGCTGTTCCTTTACTGAGCTGGATACAGTCGTGGACTGTGGAATCCCACGAGGCTTCTGCTTTCACCTGCAAAGGAAAAAAAAAAATGTATCCTCTAATAAGCATAATTAGGTGTATAATTAACTGTAATTAATTAAGCATAATTAACAAAAATACATAATACATAAATTTTGAGAGTCAGCTTCTCCATTTCACTCCCTATGAAGAAAAATCCCTGCACTTCAGAAGAGGCCATTTACAAATCAAGATTAGTTTGCCAAATGAAGACGCTGGGATTAAAAATGCCAACTCGCTGAAACTCTGGAACATTTCCTCTTGAAAAAAGATTTTTGAATACCCAGGATCATTGCAAATAAACTATAAAATATGCAGAACTGCAGGACTATTTGGCCTAATTTATTAACATAAACCAGAGAGCAACAGAGATTGCACTGAAAATCTTCCATCACACCACATAAACTCCAGTCTGCATTTGAGAAATAACGTTGCAGAAACATTTCTAGCAATACAGCGAAACTTGGAATTTCTCTTCTTGAATGTTAAGTATTACTGAATATTTAAATGGTTTATATTCAAGCCATAAGAAAAACGGCCTGGTAGCCATTTCTCCAGGCTTTGAAAACAAATCAAAACAAAAAACCCCAAACCTATCAAAACCATCAGAAATAAAGCTCCTCTAAAATATAAAAAGAAATAAATCTCAGAGTAAGGAGCAAAATTGTAAGGAAAAAAACAAACCATCAGAGATTCTAAGGCTAATAGCAAAAATCACAAGCTGACAATTGGAAAGTTGTAAAACTCTGAGCTATGTGGCAAAATGGAGTATAACAAATGGAACAATGAACAGGTAAATGTTACTGTAACAACAGTTAAGATTCTTCAGTTTTTCAGCTGGAGGATTCCATTTTCTAATTTGCTAAGGGAGTTTGTTTTGGTTTTTAAACACAAACTCAGAATTTCAAGCTTTTATAATGCTTGGATTCGGATGAAGGAAGATCCTTGAGTTTAATTATTTTTCAAATCATGGTTACATTTCTAGTGAATACTTCCGGAAAACATGAAGTCAGTTATATTAGAAACAAGTATTCTGTGCTTTGGATGCAGTCTTCGTTGCACTATTTACACATCTGGATACAAAAAGAGAACAATTAACAGACTTCTAAACTAAATATACTGTCCTGCACCTCTGCTTACCTCACTATCATGATGCTTCACAATCTGCAGTTCAAAGAATTCCTCCTCCTCTTCAGCAACAAGTGTAGC
Organism: Psilopsiagon aurifrons; assembly: GCA_025447955.1. Lineage (NCBI taxonomy): Eukaryota > Metazoa > Chordata > Aves > Psittaciformes > Psittacidae > Psilopsiagon > Psilopsiagon aurifrons. The sequence continues at coordinate 6,740 of JAOEHY010035477.1, read as the reverse complement.
ATCCCACCCACCTGCTTCTGGGTCATCAAGGTTGTCTTGGGAACTGAAGTCATCAGCTAGAAACAGAAGTGAATGCAGAAGGTGAGGAGACACAAAGCAATTGTCCTTTCTAAAAATATCCAGCAAGTCACAAATTCACATTTTCATCAGTAACTCCCCAGCTTGGCTACTTATACTCTGTCTACAAAAGAAAATCTCTTGCATTGTTCCACTTCAAAAAGAATCCCATTTCAACAGAGAAAGTGTGCACACAGATTTGGGAACACAGACTCAAGTGTGCTTTATAAAGTCCTCTTTGTGTGGGACTCTCCCTCAGCTGGAAACATCTACTCCTTGCCCACAGGTGTGTTTTCAACACTGCAGCTGAATCACACCAAGTACATTGCTCATCTGGCATCACTTCGGTGGTGTGGGTTTTTCTTTTTAAATAAAGATAAGCTGATGGTTACATGAGTAACATTACAGATCATGATTAAACAAACCCCTCATCTGGTTTCTGAGAAGCAGCTCAACCTCTTCTGGCTTGAGTCCCTCACCATGAATGATTAACTAGCTCCTCTCTGAAGCCATTTCATATACCAACATACTTTGTTGGATGAGCAAACCATAAATGTAAACAGCATTGCAGCAAAGACCTCCTCACAACAGGCAGAGTGTCACCTCCCCACTCTCACCTGATGATTCTAACATGTGCTAACCCTCTTTTAAACACCTTAACAAGAGTTTGTTCAACTGATGAGGCATTGCTGCTCCCTGGATTACGTTGGGGATGCTGCTTTCTCGGCTACAATTTCCCATCTTTGACAGAAGTATCAGATAAATACATTGTTCGAACTGCAGTTTGTATTTGGATGTATTAGACCATACAGTGTTTAAAAGAAACACACATGATCACTCTCTGTAAACTAATTTGAGCTAATCATGCCATGTTTATTTGATATTTAGATCTTATTATCAGTGACTTCACATTTTCTTCTAAGTCATCAGTAAAGAAATTACACCATACAACATCAGGGCTATACTCTTCTGAGAACTCAGAAAGAACATTCCCAACAATAATTTCTAGTTTACACTGCTATTGCTGTACACTCCCTTAGGTGCACTCATTTTACTATTTCTATTTTAGTTGTAAAAATTATGAAAAACATTGTAATTACGAAAATCTATGGTCCTCCCATATACAATGCTGTCTATTTTGAACACTAAACAATGTTTCAGTGAAAAACATGCACTCTCAAATTAATCCACCTGCCATTCCAGGCATGCCTTTATTTTATTAGCATGCTTAAATTCTACAATGCCGCTGGCTCTATAAAGTTTGTTTCAAAGCACTCTGTCATTTTAAGAACCACTTACCATTCAAGTCAAGGAAAATAACAGGAATGTGAGTTTCCATACCAGGCACTGGAGTCCTAAGATGGAAGACAAGGACAATGGTAGCACGTAGTCTAACACAGATTTACCCAGCACACGTACTTTACAATACAAGCCCCAAATACATTACATTCAGAACAACTGCCATTTTAAGCCAGACTATTGATAACATTGGCAAACAGTTTTATTTTAATTTACTGGTGCAGATTCCAAGAGGCTTGACTAAATTGGTATTTCTTTTATCCTAGCTGTCTTAGAATTATTATATTCTTTGACCTCTGCTTTCGGAGATGTTTTCTCCCTCTAAAATGCTAATAGCAAAATTAAGTTTATTTACTCTGACGCATACATTTATTAAATGCAACCCCTCTGCATTATTAATGGCAGTGAAGACAGCAGAGTGAGAATCAGAGCATCCAGTGTCAAAGTTTTTAAACTAACATTGATGCCGCTACGCTACACAGTTATTACTCTTCCTTACAAAACTTACATATTTAAGAGTCAAAGCTGCTATTTAAGGTATCTTTCATGGAAGAAGGGGTAACATAGGTGGTGTTCTGTTTGTTTTTGAAACAAAATAGTCCTTGGCTAAGCACTTAAAGCTACACAACATTAGTAAGGGAATAAAAATGCAACATGAAGCACAAAAGACTTTAAGCCTCCTTGTTGCAATCTTAGCTGTGAATAAAGGCTGTAGCTATCTCAAGACAAACTTGGACTTGATGAACTTTATGGTGAACAAGAGCAGGAGTCTTCTGTAATATATATGGTGCTACAATAACACCAAACATTTCCTCTGGTCTGAAAGTGTTCAAAACTGATTCTTCCTCAAGGAAGTTTCCTGCAGCTCCACTATTTTTCAACCTAGCCAAACACTTTTATGTGAAGGCTGATGTGCTTCCAGCATTTGCCATTTTTATGTTTCAGAATTGCTAGCTTCAACAAACTTCAGCTTAAAACTCCATGACACTCAATTCCATCAATAAATACTGTTAGATGTTTGCTCAGAAAATTTTTTCACAAAGTTGAAAGCAACTGAAGACAAAAGATTTGAAGTGAAACAACTTTACCTCCTTATCTACAGTTGTTACTCACAGCTGCTACAGTACAGCAGTCTCAAGTATAGCGTAGCTTACTATTTCTAATGTTCAGAAAATTACATGGAACACTTGCTGACTAAACAGATTCTGTGCTCAAACCAGGAGTGCAACAAAATGCTCCTGTAGATGCAGTTTTATTATGACAGAGCAGCCTTTTAAGGGAATGAACTAGGTAATTAACATATTAGCTAATTTTTTAAAATGGTAAGCGCAATGGTAATAAATATTGATCCTATTTTTTCAGAAGGTCAGAATTACACTCTGATCAATAATAGTATCGTTTACTAAATACCATTTCTGAATTTCAGATAGACAGCCTAATAAAATAATTAAAGCAAGAGGCCTAATTTTAACAACTTTGCTCATATGGTGCACAGAGGCCAGATTAAGGAAAGCAAAAAATGGCAATGATCCAAGCCAGGAACAGGCCATGCATCATTTTTACATTCATTCTTGCATATGGCAATGTATGTTCATACCACTCTGCTGGAGCTCCAGGAATTCCACTGCCAGCAGAAGGAACCATTACAGCATTCCTTTCTTCAGTGAGTGTAAGCCTCATCTCTAAAAGCTGTGCCTCCCGATCCGCATCATCTTCTGTTTTATCTGAAGAAGCAGGATGTTAGGCAGGACAATAGAGAACGTTTATTATTCGGTGCCTTATCATGTCTCAGTGATCTTATACCAGCTATAATAGAATAAAACCTCACCCTGCTAAGATATTCAGCACACAAAGAAGAAACACACAGTAACTATAGAAGAACAATTTTATATAGGCTTCTCTAACTTTAGTTTCACTGAAAGCAAATTACTGGCGAGTTCAGAGATTCAATTCTCCATTAACTTCTTTTCCAAATTTTATAATACATTAAGATAAAAAATTCTGTAAGCATGCCTTCTTAACATATTACTACTGTTACCTTTAATTGCATTTTGCTTACCAGGCTTCCCAACAAGTTTTTGCAATTGCTGATCAAGATACTCCTGCCGCTTTGTTAAAGCACATAGCCATTTCCGACGGAGCCTCTCCAAATCCCTATCCTGTAAAGAGGAAAGTAGCCATGATAAATATTGACTCAGGAAAGCCAAGGTTTCCTATTTGCGGCTTACACATTTCCTCAACACTTCTGCTCATCCTGTACCCAAGAAGCAAATAAGACAAACAGAGAAGACCTCCAACAAATCACTTAGCTCTTCTCTATTTAATTTTGCACAGGGCAACTTAACAGAAACACAGAACAAATGAGGTTGCAAGGGACTTCTCTGAAGATTGTCTAGTACAGCCATGCTCTGTGCCCAAAGCAGGGTCAACCACAGCAGCTTGCTCAGGCCTACGTCCAGTTGTGATTTGAGTATCACCACAGACGGAAACTCCACAACCCCTCCTAGCAACTTTTTATGTGAAGTGCAAACTCACTGCCTCTTTACCATTAACTGGATACACTGAGAAGACCTTGGCTCTGGCCTCTTTACCCCTTCTCATTTACATACATTCATAAGATCTCATCTGAGTCTTTTCTTCTTCTCAAGGCTAAACAACCCCAGTTCTCTTAGCCTCTCTTCACAAGTCCAAATCCCTAACTTTCTACATCTTATTTGAATTAGTTTTGCTTGCCAGCTTGAGGCATCCTTCTGTAGCTGTTATACTGTATTTCCCAGCTTTATACACCTTTGCCCTTAAACTAGTCCAAAACTCACTAACTACTACCTTGTGGCAAAGCTGGAAACACCAGTCCTTACCCATCACTCACTGTTCCTACACAGTGTTTAGCAGTCTCATTGTAGGAACCCATCCCTGCCCTGCATCATGTGACTGTCCCTAGTTCTGGCATTTGCAACTAGGCCTTTTAAAAATATTTCTTCTGAAGTGCCCATGTCCTTCAAAAACAAAAAACCCACCTGAGTATTCTTAAGAGCACCCTGTTCATTTGTCTCTTGTAGAAATGCTCAGAAATGATGAATGATACTCAACATGCAGCATGTTGGGCGCCACAAAGATGAGCTATCAGCTCTGGGATGCCTTCAGGCAAGCCTCTTTTACAGCAGTTCAGATGCATTCCACATGAAAGTATAACACATACTTTGTCAAGAAAAATGGGTGGATGAAAGACTATAAACTACAGTTGTATTACTCAGCTGCAGACCCCTACAAGTATGCCAGAATCTACCAGAAAGTGTTAAACTTAAATCTCTGGTTGCTCCCATTATACAAAGCTGAGATCTATAACAATGACATGTTTTTGTAAAGCTATTCACAAGAACATGAGAAAGGTATCACAGATACTGTATCTCATCAGCTCCCCATTAAGACTCACGTTACTGTGGCGTTATATGGAAAAAAATAGTGTGATGTTTCCCTGCTGTCTTCGGGCTCCAGGACCAGAATCCCCCTTCTTCACCTAAGGGTTGGTGACCATGCGGTGTACTCCAGTTCTCTTACACATAGCACATTCATAATATGAAACAGCATAAAGTATTTGACTGCAACATTCAACAATGCTATGCCTATTCCTGTTCTTAATCAGGACAATATCACAGAATCATAGAATGGTTTGGGTTGGAAGGGATAGTAAAGCTCATCTAGTTCCAATCCCACTGCCATTGGCAGGAACACCTTCCACGAGACCAGGTTGCTCCAAGTCCCATCCAACCTGACCTGGAACACTGCCAGGGATGGGGCAGCCACAGCTTTCCTGGCCAACCTGTGCCAGGGCCTCACCACCCTCACAGGGAAGAACTTCTTCCTAAGATCTCACCTAATCTCCGCTTTGCCAGCTTAAAGCCACTCTCCTTTGTCCTGTCCTACAGTCCCTTGTCAAAAGCCCTCTCTGGATTTCTTGTCAGCCCCTTTAGGCACTGGAAGCTGCTCTAAGGTCTCCCCAGAGCTTTATTCTCCAGGCAAACAAACCTTGGACTAACTCAAACAGCTCCTTATGTTGGGGCTCCAGAGCTGGATGCAGGACTCCATGGAGAGATCCCATTAGAGTGGAGTAGAGGGGGAGAATCTCTCCCTCCACCTGCTGGTCATGCTGCTGGCGATGCAGCCCAGGACACGGTTGGTTTCTGGATTCAAGTGCACACTGCTGGGTCATGTTGAGTGCTCTCACTGACCAACACCCCCAAGTCTATCTATGCAGGGCTGCTTTCAATACCATAATTAAGGCTTCTTGCTCTTTCCCTTTTAACTCTAATCTACCATCCAGCTTTGTAGCATAACAATCTACACAAATCTTAAGTTTCTAGTCTCTTCAGAAGATATGCTCTCTGCACACTCAACCAGTATAGCAAAGATAAAATACTGGTCCTCCTCTAATGTATTTTAATCTGAAATGCATGAATTTGTAAAAACAAAAAGGATTCAAAAGTTTTACCTGATAACTGTCCATTTCATCCTCTTCTTCCTAGGCCAAAACATACAAAACCATGCCGTTAAGATTTTTTATAGCAGGATACACATTGAATGCAAAAGGTGTAACTTTTTTAGCAAGATGAGCAGTCTTACATAAAAGTCTGAGCTTAGCAATAGTATGATCATAGAATGATCATGAACACAATGACATCCCAAAGACTCTCTGCTATCAGCTCATCCAGAACAATCCAACAATTACAGTGGAAAAAAGTCACATAAATATAGCTACTAGAAATCTTCATAACTGGAAGCAAGTGCAACATTTGAGTTGCCCTAAGAAAGAAATAGGAGTATTAGTGAGACAACGTGAAACATGCATATCCTGCACAGCAAAGAAAAATGTGCTGGTACAACTGTAAGACTTCAGTGTCAATATTACAGCAACTACTGAAAAATCAGTCTGGCATAAAGGATTTGAGGTAAGTTTGCTGTAGCATTTACAGGAGAAAAATCGTAAACATCTAAGCCAATTGTTAGGGAGTTTGAACAACTGTGTCACACCAGGAGTTGCAACGTAGACTTTGACATTTGGATTTCCATTATTTTTGGATAGGAGACACCACCATTCATTCTCAAGATTTATCACAAGCAAAGCCACCTGCAGTGAGAGTAAGCGCAACTGCCACTCCTTCACAGTGAATGGAGAAGCAATAAGGGCTCCAATCCTCATGGAGTTATTACTATCTGTTTCATAGAATCACAGAATCATAGAACAGTTAGGGCTGAAAAGGACCTTAAGATCATCTAGTTCTAACACCCCTGGCATGGGCAGAGACACCTTCCACTAAACCATGCCACCCAAGGCTCTGTCCAACCTGGCCTTGAACACCGCCAGGGATGGAGCATTCACAACTTCC
>JAOEHY010035475.1:0-20017 GCA_025447955.1 Psilopsiagon aurifrons | reverse complement strand
ACATGGAACTGTTGGAACAAGTCCAGAGGAGGGCCACGAGGATGATCAGGGGACTGGAGCACCTCCCATATGAAGACTGGAAGAGAAAGTTGGGTCTGTTCAGCCTGGAGAAGAGAAGTCCTCGTGGAGACCTCATAGTAGCCTTCTAGTATATGAAGGGGGCCTATAGGGATGCTGGAGAAAGACTCTTCATTAGGGACTGTAGTGACAGGACAAGGGGGAATTAGTTTAAATGGGAAGTTTAGGTTAGATATAAAGAAGGAGTTCTTTCCTGTAAGGGTGGTGAGACACTGGAATGAGCTGCCCAGAGAGGTTGCGAATGCTCCATCCTTGGTGATGTTCAGGGCCAGGTTGGACAGAGCCTTGGTTGACATGGTTTAGTGTGAGGTCTCCCTGCCCATGGCAGGTGGTTGGAACTAGATGATCTTAAGGTCTTTTCCAACCCTAACCTATTCTATAATTCTATGATATTTGTGATTTAAATATAGATTGTATTGGATGGAAAGGAGAAAAGGGTGGTTTCCACCCACTGATAATTGCCCGTAAAGTATCTATGTTGAAATCTGTTCGAAGGTTTTGAAAAAATGCAATTTTTAAAAATTTTAGAATCAGATAACTGATTTATCAGACTTGCAATCTCAGAATGATTTTTCTACAAATGAATTTAGGATGATTTGACAAGCTCCAGCTTCCCTGAAGTCAAAGTAATTGGCACAGACTTTTACCTCTGCCTCCAGTATCAGCTGTATTCTATATGTTGTTTTCTATGAAATCTAGCCTAGACAGCTTACAATTGTTTGGGCTGTCCCTCTCATTTGTTTTGATTGAGGCACAGCATTCACTACCTGCCTAGAGAAAGTGTAAGTTCCTCAGCTGCTGCCTTAAGAAGTCTTGGGGACATTTAATCCAGCCTTGCTGAATCAAGTGGTTCTGAGCTGACTTGCATTCTCCCAATTTACTGTTAGACCAGAAAATATTTCATCAGCATCATATGATACTCATACTTCCTCCAGCTTTGATCCACCAGAACACAATTGAATGCATCTGTCTCATAATGTCTCATTACTAGGAGTTTAACCATCAACATTTAGCAATGTACTCACAGAAGTTCCTTTCATTCCTCATGTATATTTGTAGAAGACATTTCTTGTCTTACTTGGGGTTTACCCTTTTTTAATTCATGCAATGTACGGGGGGAGAAGCAGCTGGTTGGTACAGCCTGAGGTGAATAAAAGCTCACGTTGGGATGGCTCTGAGAAGGCAGAGCTGATATGAATCAGGCTTAGGCCAAAGCACCCAAACACCTGGGAGCTCCTTCCATGTGGAATCTTCTAGAGAAGAATTTGGACAGGGCTGTCAGAAGCCAATGCCAATCATAATGCTCTTGTAATAAACATTAAAAAATATCTTTTTTCTTCCTGTGAGCTGACCCAGAACTTTCACACATGATAACACTACTTGAGCCAGGGCACAAGGCTTTCTGTGCTCCCACCAGGCTGCTGCTTATGGTGGTAAAGTCCTAACATCAGCAGAAGAATGTTGATGTAAAAGAATGTCGTTGCCTTAGAAAGGAAGAGGAGGACTGACCATCACTTCATCACATCCAACCCCTTGTGATCAGCAGATCATGAGGTCACACCCAAACCAACTACATCACCTCCAGTCAGGAGAGGTAATCGTCTTGCTGCTGGCTCATACCACGCTCTTAGTCCTAGGTATGACAGCATCCACTCCAGTGGAAAGCTGCAGTGTTGTTGGCTGTTGTTAAGCCCTGGACCTCAAGCCACCAGTAGAGCAGAGGGAGGAGGATCAGGAGCAGCTCTGTTATGCTCACAGGAACAGAATAGTGCTGGGGCTTGAGTGACACTTCCCCCAGCCTTGAGACATCCCAACACTGGGCGCCATAGCACCTACTGCATGTCCATGGGGTAAGTTACATGGCTGGGGAGAGCTGTGGTGTGTTGCTCTGGGTGAACCCTAATGGCAGTGTTAGTGTGGTGCATCTAGCAATCTGTGCAAACCTCCAGTAAAACACCTTTTTCAACAACCTTGGGTCTCTCTGTGGTGCAGTGCAGGCAAACGCACTGTGCAAGATTGCTGAGTTGGAGCACTTGGTGCAATGGGTATTCCCCTGGTTTTGGTGGCAGTGCCTCTACAGCCACCCCTTCTGCTGGAGCCTCAGTGGGACATTCTCAGTGACCCAGAAACGAACCACCTTCCCAGGTCTGGATCCACATGCAGGGCTGAGCTGGAAAAGATAAAATAAACCCAAATCCACCCATCTGGTGCTCGCTGCAGGACCTCTGCCAGCATGGAGCTCCACTGGGATCCAGGCCTTACAAGTTATATTTTCTGCAGATATTCTTACAATTAAAAACAGGACTACAAAGGAATCTGGGAGGGAGTTCTTGGCAGCATGCTGAAAGCCCCTGAATAATTTTTTAAAAGAAGATTAATGTAACTGTTGCTGGTACCTCTAGGGAAAAGAACAGCTCCGTTTTGCAGCAGGCTGTAATTTGTAAATTGAATCTAATATTGCCACATAAATAATACTGCAGAGATTAAATCTGGGGAAAGGTGTGAAATGGGAGAGCTACAGCATCTAAGAAGCAAATGCAGCAAATGCTTTCACAGTCGCTGTAGAGCTGAATGTATTAACAAACATTTCTATTGTCCAAGTGAGCTCTTTGCTAAACGAGAATAACATGCACTCTACATCACAAGGAAAGTGCCAAATATTGCAAATTTTTTGTTCCCATTTTCTCAGAGCCAGCCTCTTTGGTCTCCATCTTGCAGTCTTGCATTATTGTTCCAGTGAAATATTTTTGTCCTCAATGCATTCTCTATAAATTGTGAAAACTCCAACTTAATATGAAAGATTTTTCTTTCCCAGGCTGGGAGCGAGTTCGTGAAGCTGTCAGAATGAATATATGCATGAAAACATTACTGTCTCTTAAAAAATTTAACTAAATGTAAAAAAGTTCATTTTTTGACCTTTCATCCCTTGACATTGTGACGTGCAGCAGCCTGTGCGCAAGCCTGATCCCAGACTGTATGGGTTTATTGGTGTTTAGGACACACTCTTGTAACACATTACTCACTAAAACTAGTGATGTCTACTAGAACTTATAACTAGTAGAGGAAAAATAGACCCCCATGTGCTGTTAAAGTGGTTATAAAAGAGCCATTTTTTGAGTTATTAGCTCAAATTTTGTCAAAGGAAACATTCCACAGGCAAGTAGTTCTTAGTGTCATCTACGGTCTGTAGGTTTTTCTTTTCCCTTGCTATGTATCAATCAACTATGTTCTCATACCTCAAGGCAAATTTCTCCTTCAGCACAACAGGGTAACAACTGGGCCTTCCCTTCGTATAAACTATGTAAAGTGCAATACCCTGCTCTGGTCCAACTCAATCAATGCTCATTACAGAAAGGAAGGATATCTATATTGGCTGTGGAGTGACAGAGGTAATTTTTCAGCCATCGCATGGACACTATCTTGACTACCAGAGTATCATATCACTGGGATTTGAGTGTGCAAAGGCAGATGAGTTGAATATTGCGATCGTCATGCTGTTGAGCTAAACAGATCATCTCCATTCAATAACAACACAAAAAGAGTCCAAATTTTCCATAGCTCTGCCTTGTTTTGGGCAATGTTTTGGTTGCACATTTTACTCCTGTTAGGATATTTGTTAATGCATAGCACCTTAGGTTTTCTGATTAGGAATGCTTGTGTGGTGTCAGACTCAAACCCCTCAAATTAAGCTGCCATTTTCATGGAACCATAGGAAGGTTTAAGTTGATATTTCTGGAGTTTCCTGAAGCCTGTGCAAGTTTGAAGATTTCCAACCTGGAACAGAGTATTTCTACAACTCCAGGAGATGACTGCACATTTTTTTTAAGGAATGAAAGGCAAACACTTTCCAACTGACCCAAACAGCTGCCAGTATTTATTGCAGTATGGATATTCTGATGGGAAGATCAGAAAGGAGAGAGAGACATTGTAAACATACATGCTATTAACGCCTCAGCGGATGTCCAATATTCTGTCAAATCTACTGCAAAGTAAATTTAATGATGAAAGAACCTAGAAAGTGTTAAAACAGTTCTATGTAGTACTTCAAACAAATTGGTTTTTTGTACTGTTGGGTTTTAGTACTAAATTTTTTAGTACTACAATCAAACCACTAACAGCCCTTTGAATCTTATGCTCTCTAGAAGCTGCTTTCTTGTGAAATTTCTGTTGTGAACACATAGTTTTTCTTTTGTTTTGAAGATGAAAACAAACCCCACATGGCACTTGGGCAACAAGTCACTTCCTTCTGGATTTTTGAAATGCTTGAAGTTCCATAATTTACAGACATGAGAACAGCTGTAGTGGGTGAGATGAAGGACCTGTCCAGCCCAGTATCCCACCTCTAATTCTCTGAGAAGACCAGAGGGGAAAAGCAAATGAGCAGGACAAATGCATGTGATGCTTCTCCTTGTTGTCCCAGTTGCCCTGCCACCACCTGCGTCAGAAATATTTCTCAAGGCAGATGTACAGATGTAAATTTTATTAATTTGGTAACCCTTGATGGGATGCAAACACAAACTGCTTGGGGGTTGATTTGTATTTTCAAAAATTTTTAGGCTGGCAAGAAGAGTCTAGTGGACAGACGATGTCTTATTAGTCCATTATTGGAACACCCTGGGTATGCAAGGATCAGCTCTCTGTGACATTCACCCCACACCTTCCACTTCCGCACCCTGGAGTGGTCCAGGGCATCTGATTAAGTCTATCCACACATCCCTTCTGCGCTCCCAAGGAAGAAGGCCTGGGAGATGGGATGCCTCCATAAATTGTGGTGGAAAAAGCAAACCTGCTTTTGTTTGTCTGCTACCTCCCAGTTTTTAGAGTTAATGGGGATAGGAGCATGGGTTTAGCCAGACCCTATACATCCTGCTCCTAAGGATAACACTGAGAGACATTTGGAGACATTTGTTCTCCAGCATGGGGTTGCCTGTTGTAAGTGGTCCTTAGATAGTCCTCCTGGTATAGAGTGTCATAATTATCCCCGAACATCTAGACGGGGTGTGTCCTCTAGCCTTGCTGATCAAATCACACTATGTCCCCAAAAGTTGAATATTCATTGAAAAACCCATTCTCACTTTCTCGATGCAGATCACTCTTCCTCTACTCACCCCCTGAAAAGAAAAAGGGGAAGAGGGGGGAGGGGATGGAAAGAAAAAACGAGAAGAAAGCCATGAAAAATCAAAGTTCATCTAAACCTATCAACATGTGCATAACGCATGTCTGTGCCTATTAATCACTGCTGGGGAAACACAAAGCCACAGTGCCATTAAGGAAAAGACAACAGATCATTCCAAAGCCATATGGCCACCACCATTGATCCTCACATTCAGGAATCAATGAATGATCTTGACTGGTAAGAATGTAGAACGAGAGCCAATATTATAACTCCAGAGCTTCCACAGACTTTGAGGAAATATGCTTAGAGAGTAATGCAAAACTGAAACAAAGGGCACATACTGTCAGTATCAAAGGTTCTTCCGTGGCATGATGTGCTTTAAGAGTGATTACAGCAACTTTAAAAAAAATTACGTTACCTCATTTATTCCTTAATAAATCATTTTTTTAACTGAATCCTGAATGAGTTGGAACCTAAGTTATGTGGACAATCCTCCAAATCCTTGCAGTAGTATGTGATCGCATACATGTGGGTAGGAATCCTCACATGTATATACTTGTGCCTGTTAAAAAAAATCTTTGTCATCAACATAATTTCAAGACTGTTTGCAGCAAAAGAATATCAAAAATGGATGTAGGACTCAGCATCTACTTTTTGGTGCCTTCATTGGTGCAGAAACCAGACTGGGAATTTCCAGCTACCATAACAGGCTCTTAAACATCTTCAACCGCTTTTATAAGCTGTGTTAGAAAGTAGGTGGTCTCTGACATAGTCTTTAAATGCAATGGGCCAGATACTCAGCTGGTATTAATTGTCACTCCTTTGTCTTTGAGAGCATCATGCCAACTTAGCCCAGCATAGGATCTGGCTCAGCATGGTCCTTTCCACACTGTCTGCTTAATCTGTTTAAATCCAAGTTAATCTAAAGTAGCTTTCAGTACAGTTTAAAACAACCCCAAGGAACAAACTTTTCTTTCCACAGATGAAATGGCATCCAAAGATATTTCCTTAAAAAATGGGCCTTCAAATGCTGATCTCCCACATGCAGAACTATGCAGCAGTCTTCACAGTTCTTGGCTGGCATGGAAAGAAGGTCTAAATTTGACTCAGTTCACCATCCCAGACCTCAAGAAAATTTGGATCTGCCCTGCAACTTTCTGTAATCTCCAGTTTAAAAGTTTATATAAATAGATAGGAGAATGTCTCACTACAAGCCACTGTTAACTTCTTAGGGCAAGATTTACAGTAAGAATGAAATACTAAGGTAATGCACCTCTCCCTTCTCAGAATTTGTGGCTCTCTCTGGGCTGCAAAGAAATGTGACCTCCCTCTCAGCTTTCACCTTGTGCAATATTCCCGTGGGGTTGGCACCTCCATCTTTTTCTTGTGGAAAGCCTATATGGTTTGTTTGTTTCTCTGGCCTGTTTAGTTCAAGCTGCTAATTTCCCTGACAAGGTCAGCATCTTTTCCAGAGCTGAATGAGGAGCCACCAAATGTGCTTCTCTTTCCTCAGTGTTTTACTGGTTGCCACAGCCACCTGTGGGATGAGACACAAGTTCAATCGCCCACCACTCATCTGAGCTCCAGGCCATGAAGTGTTAAGGAGGGGGATGTCCAGCTGTCTCAGCATATGTTAAAACACTGAACATAGTTTCAGTCTGGTATTTTTCCACTCGTGCCTGAGGGTTATCGCAGGCCAGAGATGATTCCCAGAAGGCAAGGCAGCTGCAGCCACCCTTTTTTGAGAGAAAAAGAAGTGAATCTTTATGGACATGATCTTCGCAGTGACTATCTGCCTCAGGATCAAAAAAGAGTCTCTGACATTTTTTCCCACTTTCATGCATTTGAGTAGATGCAGTCCCTTGTTTTCTCACATTAGAGCCATTTAACTTCACATAAAACATTGAAATAGCCAGTGGAGTGGTTGAAGACAACTGTTTCCTTCTCACTCTTGGCTGCAGTGAGGGAATGTGGTGCCCAGACACTGACGTGATGGATGGCACATGGGCATGCTGTTCCAGGGTCCTGACACAGGAGCACCCTGGTGAAGCTGGAGCAGGATGAAGGAATTCCTCCAGGGACTCCTTCCAGTGACTGCTTGCTCAGGCCCTCCTTGGGAAAGAGGTTGGAGGTTGGGGTTTAAAACCGCATTTCCAAATATCGGTTGTGTAACAGAAGAAACCTGTGATCCTGTGAAGTTAGGACAAGGTTCTGTGAAAAACAGTGATATCTAAATATTACACATGGATCCTCAGTGTCTCTTTAGGGGCATGTCCATTGAGAAGCTCAGCTTCAGTTCTAAATGAGCCCTGCAGAACGTTGCAGTGCCATGCAGGGAAACTGCTCAGGTCCCAGCATAGCACAAGCTCAGACATGTCCCAGGCGTATTAGTACAAACAGGACACAGCTATGGACACACTGCTTCTCAATCTGGGAAGATGATGCAGCCTCCAAGTGCCAATATGCTGAAGCCAGGTAACACCATTGCTGCCAGGTGCAGTGAAGCTGGGCAGTCTCTGTATCTCAGATGCAGAAACTATACATGTGCACCGCTTTGGCTGACTATTAAGCAAGAATGCATGAAAATTAAACAAATTACTGGTTATTACAAGAAACATATTTCACTAGTCAGCTTCTGAGGGCAACATTTTATTGGGCCACAAGTATCAATAGGCAAAGTGTGGCACTTGTTTAGTATTAGAACTTTATTGTAGCCTTAGGGAAAGGAAAGACTAAAGGATCAAGGAGACAAATGAAAAACAAACACGGAAAGCTGCAAAGTTAAAAACACTGAGGGGAGAAAGCCACAAGGGAACAGGATTAGATTTCAGAGTCTCCATAAGCAAGCGTTAGGATCTTTCTTGTAAATTAATTCCACACTTAATTTTTTGAATTCTTTCTTACTTTTCCAGACTCCAGCCAAAACTAAGTCAGATGAAATGTTATAAGAGATTGGCATCCTGGGATGTAGTGGTAAACTAGTTTACTTTCACAGTTTCCTTTCATATGTAGATTAAGTGCTGAATTTTCTTTTGTCATTTCTTGCAAAGATCTAAGTTTCCTTCCTAAAGCATCATCTTTTATTAATCAGCTTATCCACAACAGAGTCCAAAGAGACTGGAAATGGGTTCAGACAAATGTTGATAAATGTCTAAAGTTTCTTATAAACCAAATCAAGGCCAGCCATGTTTTATTAATAAGCTAACCTTCAAACATACTTTGCCCTCTGTATACTGTATCACACTTCATATGCCATCCTGTTTACACTGCTCGTCCCAATTTTATTCAAGGCTGTTAACATCCCTTGCTTAAAAAGACAAGCCCCAATGTATATGTATAATGCTGTCATAAAGGGTAAATGTTGTCAACTGCAAAAGTACATGTTACATGCCAGGTGTGGTAAGAATTTGGAGAGACTCATTCCTCTCTTATTACATCTCCTTTATTTATTTATTTTTTTAATATATATATATAGATATATACATGTTGCTGGCTAAATATATTTAAACAGCATGCATCTTACTTGATACTATCACCGTGCCATGGAAAATAGACTTCTGTCATGCACCTGAAGCTTTCCCCCCTCCTAAGAAGCAGTATTATGTAGCTGGGATCACACTATCCTACTTGCAACAGGCAATTCTCAGCCAAGGCAGACTAGAAAACCTCAGGCCATTCCAGACCAGAGGAAAGACAGCATTCAGTCTCTTTGGGTCCCAAATCCTTCAGCTGTTGCCAAGCACGAAGTGCACATTTGAGCATATATTTTTGTTTTATAGATCATTAACTTTCTTCATATGAATTGTAAGTAATTGGAGTAATACTTCCATAAAAAACTGCATGAATCCATGAATGACTGGGTGAGCTCTGGGACCAGGATAATGTGTGGAACCAGAGGACCTTATGGTATTGCTGATGAAAAATTTGACAATGGGGGCAAATGACAACTCAAGGAAAATATTTAAAGAGATGGGGAGGGCATGAACCATGGTCTCTTGCTTAAGGTGTTATGGAAATATTGATCTGGATGTCCCCCAGTGACCACAACTGTGAATGTGATCAGTCACATTGTCACCTTCAAAAAAAATTATTTTAGAAAAGAGAGGGGAAAAAATCCCTCCACTTTGACAACTGATTTTTTTTAATCTATCCCTACCTAGAAGTTAGCATTTTGAAGGCATGTCAACATTACTGAAAGAAGCGTTACTGCAATTACAGGAACATTGCTGGTTAAAGGTGTTCTGCAATATGCCTTACAGTATGACATCTACAGGGGTCGTGTTGTGCTTCTCAAGTTGAAATGTAGAATGTTTTGAAGGATCAGCCCTCATTAGGAAGCAGATGACACAGAGAGCATATTTTCAAGAGCTACCTTTTGTTTGTGGGAGCATTTTGTGGAATTTGAAGCTTCAGTAAACTGATTTTTCCAGAGATGCTGAGCATTTTCATTTTCATTAAAGTATTTTAGGAGCTGAGAGAGCTTGTAATTTTGAGAAAAAAAGTACAATATCTTGTGCACAATCCTGTCTGTACTGTCATTGACTGCGATATTGTCATTGACTTAAAAAAAAAAAAGACAGGCTTTTTGTTTTTCTTTAAATCATTGATAAACTTTGCACTATCTCCACTGAACTTGTATATGTAAAACAAAGCACAAAGAAAAAGGCATGTACAGTCAGAGGCCTCTCTTGCCAATGTGGCTCTGGTATATGCAGCTGAGAACAGGATGTTCACACAGGCACAAAATCCCAAGTAACATGTATCATGAAACACTTCCCATTAGGTCAGAGTTCTAGTGTTGATTCATTAAAATGCAAGGTGTTGCACTTAGACTTCAACTTTCAAATGAAATGTTCTGAAAAATGTACCTTTATTGTTGAAATAGCGTGAAACCCTGTCCTGTCTTCCCTTCTGTCCTTCCAAGTTTCTTACAAAACCTTCCAATGGGAAAAGTTATGAGAAGATAAGCAGAATTTAAGCAGAGCAGCTTGAAACACAGTGAATAATTTATCTCAGTGAAAGGGGTATCCATGGGAGATCTGAAAAGGCCATTGAATAATTAAAGTGATACATGATTGGAAAACTATTTCTGACTGTGTCAATTAGGCATCTGCTAAAGGTTTTAACAGGAACTAATGAAACTGTGGAGAAAAGAGAAAAAAAATCAGAAAGATGTCTCAAATTTGCTGGATCTTTGTTTCATAAATGCATTTTCCATTGTATTTCGGTATGCTAAAACACTTTAAACGTCTTGCTTTCATCAGGTTCTTGTATAAAGGATTCCCTCTGCTCTTCAGGTGCTTTCTGACAAGTGCAAGATTCCTCTTTGCTGATCATCCTCAAATCTCACTGAAGCTAATGGGAAATCAGGAAGGTCCTTCACCGCACAGGTTTGGGCCCAGAGGCACAAATGAAAATACTTTCACTGTTTTTATTGTGTCCAAGAGATGAAAGGAGAAATTTCTGTGATGCTTAGCACTAGCCTTGTAGGCTCTGTATTCTGTGCCTTTGGCAGGACATAGAAATCCCACATGCCAATTCCTCTTATTTTTATTGGAGCTGATGAAAGTTCCCAGCATGGAGAATCATGAGACCCTGTCACAATTCCCTTGTAAAATCCCAGACTCTGAAAATCAGTTTTCCCTCTGGAAAGAATGATCTACATAGTTCGCGACTACTCGGTGCTGTGTGTCCTTCTGAGCACCAGCTCCAATGACTTTCCTGTATGTTCTGCATATGAAATTGTAGCATTACCACCTGCCACACTGGTCTGGCAATGGTAACTGCATTTCACTGAGGTTTAAAAAGAAAAGCTTACATGATGTCCTTCTCCATAAAAAAAGCAAGTGAGCTGAAAGATTGAAGAGCTACCTAGTATGTGATAAGAGGAACGTGTACTGTCAGTGACTGCACTAAAGTTTGAGATGCCTTACTTTTCAAAATCAGTAATTTATTTTCTTATCAGCTGTCCTTATATGTAGCAGCAGTCAGACAGAAGCTCACTTGAGCTGGACAAGAAATTTCTTATGTTAAAGTTGTCAAAAATCTGAGTCATCTCAGAAGCATCAATCGAAAAATTAGGACCATGCCCACCCTAGTAAAATAAGGCCAGGGCACAGGCATAGACATCCAGCATGGGCCAATTATTGTTTTCCCAAGCCATTCCCAAACTCAACTGAAGTAAAAAGAGCTTTTTTTCTTTCATTTCTTTGGATGCCTTCAGAGAGGATGTTCTGCAGTTTGTATTTCTTGGTTTGTGGGACTTGCTGAAAAATCCTAGCTGTACATCTTTAATATAGCTATCTTGAAAGACCAATTGCTCTTAATGGGTGAGTTACACTTCCTGCTGCCTGCAGGGTATAAGGACAAGGCAGAAACCCCTTAAACCCCACTCTTGACTATCATGTCTACCCTGGGAGCTGTTTAAACTTGATTGTAACAGCAACACACACACACTGTGCTCAAAATGGGCTATTGCCCATGTTGTTTTACTGCATCAGCTCTTCACATGGACACACCAGCAAAGTGTTCAGCTTTGGTGCAGTGGCAACACTGGGACTTTATCACTGCCCTCTCCATCTTGGCCAATGCAGAAGTGAAACCCCCAGAGAGCAAGTAGCTCCTGCATCCTCCACCTTTATGTTGCAGATTTTGGATCAAGTGTAGGAGCTCCAGCTGCAGGCATAACCCTAATCCCATGTCAGATAGCTGCTGCAGGGCCTGGCGGGTAGTGAGCAGCAAACCAGGGAGTTGGGAGGTGGTGAGTGTGTGCACACGCATGTGAGCATGTGTGTGCCTGTGTTTTGAAAAGCATTAAAATGGCTGGCTGTTGGCGGGAAAATGACTGGTTTAATTGCTCAGCGGAGGCCTGGCCCACCTATAGTGAGACTGGAGAAGTGTATAATCACAGAGAGTGTAACTGATGGGAAAAATGTGCTGGTTTTACTGAGTGTAATAGATGCTAAAAGGTATAACCTGCTGTGTAGTTTAACAGCTCCTATTAAACCCCCAGACAAAGCATTTGCTGGGATTGTGGAAATTCTACAAAATCTCCTGTCCCAAAAGTCACCTGAGAGCACAGAACATTTATCTTTTTATAAACTGAATCATAAAATAAAAAATAGAAAATGCAATTTCTGGATATGTCAGTGGATTAATGAAATTAACAGAACACTGCTAGCTTTAAAAAGTTTAATGATGCTCTAAGGGAAATACAAAATGAAGGCACTCAAAGACCAGTGAATGAATAAAGCTGACTTGATCCCTCCTGTGTTACAAATTGCTCCAGCAAGGAAAACAAGTGCTAAAATGGCAGGGAGATCCAACAGTATCTGGCAAAATTTACAACAGATAAACTGATGGTGAGGCAGACAGCACAAGTGGCACTTGGACTATGTTTTTTTCCCCTCTTCTTGGGGTAAATAATATTCAAAGCATGTTCAGGCACAAGCAAAATACTTGGGGGAGGGGGAAGACACAAAAAAGAACAACCTCCTTCTCACAAAGCAAAGACTGAAGGATCCCAAATCACCTTCTGGAGTCCTTGAAGAACACTGTGGCAGCTCTACACTCAATTAAGCGGCATTTGGGTTCCTTTACAATTAAAGAAGCAAGTCTTAATACAAAGCTTATTTCATAGTCTGCTGCTTGTAGCTGCAAAAACACCATTGGGGACTGCTCAAAAGCATATCTGGATGTGACTTTAGCACTACTAAAACACACCCAGAGGAAATCCTTGATGCATTGAATGTTGCTACAATGAATGTAATAAAAACAAACAAAAAAAAAGGCAGAATGTGCTGAATACCTGAGAAATGAGAAGGTAATGTCCATCTCTGTTAGTAGGTGTATGGTTTGGTACTGTGGGAGTCACTAGTCTCACAGAGGTAGAGCCAGTCCATCAATGCGTGCTGCTCCAAGGTTCTCCCTTACAGGCATCAGTCCTGGCCCTAGGACAAGGATGAACCTTCCTCAGGCAGCACAGGCAGTGCAGGCAGCCTGAACCAGGCAGATTTTCCCTCATCTGCTGCTCCCAGCAAGACAAGAGGTCACAGCTCCTGCGGATGAAAGATGGCAGAGAGGAGGCATTTTCAATATGCAGAAGGATCACAATGAGAAGTTGATGACCTCTGCAAAAGAAAGTGGGCAGAAATTAATAGTACAGAACCTACACTTGTGCATTGTGGTTGTGAAAGAGCCCACGTTAACTGTATGCAAAGAAAAAATAATCCAGGGAAAGTGGCTAATTAATAGATGAACAGAAAATTATGACCATCAGCCAGTTATGGGATGACTGAGTAGACTGTGGTTGTGAGAAGACCAAACGTGTACAGAGGTGTTGGTGCTATCAAGCAAAGAATGCCCTGGCAGACCTACCAAGACTACTGATCTAGGCTGCTGACAGCTGCTTTAACAGAGTTCTAAGTCTCCAGTGGACTGATAGCTTTTCTCCAGTTGCTCTTCTGAAACCAAGAGCCTCAGTCTTTTCAAATGACTTAGGCTCAGATCATTCAGGTCAGTCTCTCTGGTGTTACATGCATAATGATTACAGCAAAGTAAGTCTGAAAGAACATCCGCTTCATGTGAGCCACTGCTGAGGCAGTTGCTCCTCATTATAGAAAGGCTGGACCCTATCACTGTCGGAAAAAGTGTTCTCCAGTCACAGAATTGAAGTCTTCTACTTGTGCCTGTGGCTTTTCCTGGTTTTGTGTGCAGCTATTATTTGAATACATGAAGGGAGGGACTGTGCATGCCTCAAGTGCCTCAAATTGCAGCTTGGCCACTAAGCAGCAGAAAAATAACTACATTTATACCCTTTCTGACACCACCTACCCAAAGAAAAATGGGCTTCTGATCTCTACTGTTTTCTGCTCTTTCCACAGAAAAACAGCTAGCGGTATCTGCTGCAGCTTTTATGTTAGAGATACTGAGTATTAAGTTTAATCAATAAGATTGTATAAAGGTCTCCAGTCTTAAAGAAGTGTTACAAAAAGCCTTTCCCTCAAAATCCTATTGCTCATATAACATGCTGACCCTTGGCCTAAATTAAAGCTTGCATGAATTCAGTTGTGAAACAAGATTTCACAGCCCTGATACACATTGTTATTACTAGAAAGACATCAATGGATCCACTTCAGATAATTTCCAAGAATTACATTAGGCTGAACTCTAACTTTCGTATTTTCTCCTGAGCGCCTGGGAGCCCTGATTCACTAACAGTCATGTTCTTCAGTCCTTTAATATATTCACATTGTGTTCTTATCCACACATGCAGAAAACAGTCAACAGTACGAAGCATTCTAGCCTCTTCTGTATTTGTACATTGGAGTGATCTTCTTCCCTTTGTCTAAAGGTCAGATTACATTAGAAGTTCACATTCCTGGTTAAACATGCAGGCAGATGTTTTCTTCAGGGGGCAGATCGTGTAGGAGGAGGCACCGTTCTCTCCTCCGGTCTTCAGTCAAACTAGACTTGTCATCCTCAGCTGTGTAAACGTGCATCTTTAACTGAATGGCATATGCTTCATTTTGGGCTAATGTTTCAATGAACTTAAAACCATTTGAGGGTCTGTTATCTCCTTGCTTAAATCCTGGGACACTGAAATTAATGACAGGTCTGCTGTTGACTTCAGGAAATGGTACTGAGAGTCCTGCCTCCCCCTCAGCCAAAATGTGGTTCAGCCATGAAAAATGGAAATACATTTCACTCTATTTAGCAACGATACATTCTGAAATGCAATTTGGCACTGAGGAAATAAGTCTGGTTCATGAAACAGCTATGTATGTAGAAAAGAAATGACTTTTGCAAAGCCTCCAGCTTCACTTTAATTAGACTAATAACCCAAGACTGTGACAGGCCTTCTGCAGAGCAGGAGGTCCTTGTGGAACCAGCAACTGCAAATGAACATTTCAGTTAGACTAATTTTCTATTCCTTTCTGCATCCTCAAGTTTGAATTTTCAAGGTCCAGTTGAACATGCCAAGCCCTGTAAAAGAAACTTCATAATGTGAGGGTTTCAGAGTTGGGAAACCATAGCATAATGCAGCTTTCTGAAACATTTGCTTTTAATTCATGGCAAAGAGAAATTTGAAATTATGAGAAAGAATGTAAATAAGGCAGTGCTCCCTAAAACAACAGTTCCTCAATAGCACAGGGTCTGAGAGTTGATTTTTCTGAAGAGGAGGGATACAGGCTTCACCTATGCTGCTCTAGTAGGAGACTTCCTTGTGCCTAGGCTGAGTCAAAAGATAGAGATAGTCACTTGCACTGCCCCATCATCTCCTCACTGGGAAGACTTAGAAGTCTTCACCCTTAAGTGAAATCACCTACAGTGACTCCTGGTAGCTTCTTTTGGTCTAGTCACATGTGACACAATTGGCATATGTCACTGACACAGCAGACTGGGAGGAAGGCTGGGGTTTGAGGCAGTACTTAAGAGTAAGAACCATCCTGTGTGTAGGGTGGGTTTTAAGGTGATATTTAGTATCATTTGCTAAGACTGTTGACACATCCCGATAAAAGATTCTGTTTTCAGTTGCTAGCAACTCTGCGAAACGATGATTTGAATGTTTGCAAGGATCATCTGTGATTGCGTGAATCTTAATAAACATTCAAACATCTATTATGGCAAAAGTAAACGTAGGTCCATATTTCTAGCCATATCCAAGATTACACTAGGAAAAGATTAAACAGTTTTGCCTTTCTTTAAAAAAATGGTGACTTTTGCTGTTAAAAAAAAAAAGGAAGCTCAAGTACAACAACACTAGAGCACTCATCCCTTCCTATGTGTCCTTTCTACCAGTGTTGGGTCTGCTCCTAAGAAAGCCTGCCCTGCCCAACTAAGCTTTGGCATAAAGGCTGTTCCTGTTGGCAGAAACATTTTGATGGATTGATCAGAAGAGTGCAATGCTGCTGAGCACATTAATATTGCTCTCAGCCCACACAGGTGCTGCTGTTCAGGCTACAATCATGTCCCAGCTCTGCCCCACTCCTGTGACTCCTTCTGTGCTGCTATGGCCACCCGGCAGGGAAGCCCCCAGAAGAAGAGGAGGAAGCCCTCTGATCTGAACCTAGCAGGACAAAAGTAAAGCTGAGTGGAAAGGAAAGAGGCACATTATGGCAGAAAGATGTTTCCTGTAGGATCACTGGCAAGCGGAAAGGAAATGTGGGACTACTTAGGCAACGAGGCATGGCCTGTTAGAGGAAAACTAGGAAGAAGGAGAAGATCAGAAGAGGATTTAGGAGGGCAAATTGGATGTGGGCTGGAAAGGAAGTAATGGCTGGAAGGTGAAATCTGAGGAACAGATCCTGGGGTACTTAGGTAATGAGGAGAAACTTCCCTTTCTCAGCTGCAGCTCTTTTCCCAGTCTCAGAGTAAATCAATCAAAAAAATAGGGACTTGGAAAGAAGGTTATCCTGCAAAGGAAAAGTTTGCATCCTGTGGGGAAAAATGCTATGTGATCTTGTAATAGAAGTCTGCATTATAATGCATATGCAAAAGTAGGCCAAATTTAAACTGCACAGACAGTAAATATTATTTTTTAATTAAATTGTATAAACATTTTATGATCTGATGATTTTTTTTGTTGTTGTTTTATTTAAGGGAAAGAAAATTCTGCGAATATGTACAGCAGCCAAAACAATGAGATACAGAAAACTAATACGGGAAAATATTCAAGCAGTGTACTGAAGTGACAAGAAATTATCTCAAGAGAAATAGGGGCTACCAGAATTTATTTCTCCTTCACTTGTGAGTTCATATGATTTTTGTTACTTTCTTTTTTTTTTTTTTGCTGGAAACTGATCAGATATCTGTGGGGATAAATTTTTTGTCACAACACTACATTTCAGTCGCTAAATACTGCTGATGTCTCTCTTAATGACTCAGTTTTCTGTTATTTCAAGAGGATGTATGTGTCTATTCCTTCCCGATAAGGGAAGAAGCCTGAATTCTGCAGGAATTTCTCGAGTCTACAGAGTGCCATTACATCCGGCCACAGACTAAACAAACACACCCAGCAACATATGGAATTAAGGGCAAAGAAGAAAGTCCACTGATATGAAAGGAACTATTTCTTCAAATGCTTTGGATCAAGCCTCACATTTCCACTGGAAAAACCTTCACAGGCCATTGTATTAGGAATATGTAAAGTGAGGGTGTTGCTTCATGAATGTGGTTTAAATTCACTGTAAATGCTGTATACCAGAAATAACTTTTGTCAGCTTCAGACAACGTTTCTTGGCTGCCAAAATGGAAAAGGAACAAGTTTCCCGATTCCCAGAAGAGCTGGTCAGTCAGTCCACCATGGCAGACTCTGGAGGCAGGAGCTCAGCCCTGGCCTTGCTCTTCCAGAACTAAAAGGGATTTTTATGGCATTTACTTCAAGCAAAGACAGTTACAATGATCTGGAGGGTCTGTAAGAATTCTGTAAGAATTCTTTAAGAATCATACCCTCTTGCCTAGGACTCCTGCAAGGGCTGAGCCCACACCACCAAGGCCGTGCTTTCCTACTTCCCTACAAATGCAACTCTTTACAACTGAGTATTACATTTATGAAGATTCATGGGGTTTTACATTTGGGGCCAAATTCTGCTTTGATTTGCACTCCACACTTTTCCAGGAAGAAGCTCACCACACTGAGAATCACCTGTCTAGGTGGGTGAGCTTCTCTAAGCAAGACAACCCAATCCCCCAGAAGGATGGTGCACCAAACTGCAGCCTTCCCCAGGAACCAGCCACTGGGAACCTCAGAGGCTCATTTTTCTGTGATGAGGGTGTCAGCATTTGGCCAAGAATGTCTCCATTCCAAAGCAGCGCACTGTCAGATACAACAATCTAGTGTTTTTTATCTACGGCGCCATTATTTTCCCTTTCTTTGTTTTTGCATAGAGAATTAAGTTATTTTGGAGCAGAGCCAGCATGCTTTTCAGACTCCATCAGAATATATTCCCATAGACTTTCATTATAGTTTGAGGAAAAACTCGACCAAATCTGCAGCTTTTTACTCCTTCTATCATTAGTTTAAAGCAGAGGCTATCTTGCCAAGCAGCCAGACAAATGAAGTTTAGAAATGTTGGTGGGAGTTTGGCTCTCCTGTCTACTGAGAGGTCTTTTAAAAAGAATGTACTTTTAATTCACGATTTTGTCTTCTATCATCAAGCCCAAAAGCATGCATTCTCCTCCAAAATGTGGCCTTTGCCTTGATTTTTAGTCATAGGCTGGAGGATTAGAGGAATAGAACCTTTGTTTTATGAAGTTTTACAGTGTCCTTTGTGTTGAAGCAAGCAGCGAGCCTCTGTGGGTGCGGGCACAGGAATCATTGAATCGTAGGATGGTTTGGCTTGGAAAGGACCAGAAGGATCATCTAGTTCCAACTCCCCCACCATGGGCAGCGACACCTTACACTAGACGAGGTTGCCCAAGCCCTGTCCAACGCGGCCTTGAATACTGCCGGGGATGAAGCATTCACAACTTCCTTGGGAAACCTGTTCCCAGTGCCTCAGCACCCCCACAGTAAAGAACTTCTTCCCTGCATCTAACCTAATCTCACCTTTAATTCTGAACCCTTTTTCCTCCCACTAGGAGAGTCCCTGAAAGGAAGGAGGACCCTGTACAACCCAAACACCTGAGCCAGGAGTGGCTTCTGCACTGGCTGTGGCAACACCAAGCTCTAGCTCTGCATGTGGGCTGCAGGAACAGCCGCTGAAGATCAGGTCACTTCTGGGCCATCAAGGACTTCAGCAACATTTATGACTGTTTCTTGTAAGAGTACATTGCAAACATTATGTGTCATTTTTGTGTTGCGGATGATGCAGTTGATAGCTTTAGTGAGCAATTATTCTGTAAGAGAAGCTGCTCTTTGAAGTCAGAGCTTGAGATCACAAATGGAGGATGTGCGCCCAGCCACTCACAGGAAAGCAAACAGAGAGGCCTGTTCTGCTGTGCCACCTTTAACAAACACGCAGCACTATTCAGGGCTTTTAAAAGAAAACAACACAGTTCCTCCTGCCACCCAGTAAAAAATGTACGTTTGCAATCATGTCTTGTTTTGCATATGATTGGTAGCATACTTTTAAACTGCTGTAAGTAATAAAAATATATATGTGCAAGTTGGCTATAAGAAATGCCAAAGTTTCACCTAATAAAATTTTGGTATGCCTCAATTTTCAAAGTAAATTTGATTTATTTGAGCCACCAGCCATCTGATGACAGCCTTGTGTTTTTTATATGAGTCATGTCCCAAGGGGTCTAGAATATGCCAATAGTGAACCTTGGATCAGATCCAGTGTCCGCAAACAGGTTTTCATTAGACTTTGATGCCAGTTGCGTTGGGGAGCAGAGAGGCTGCTGAAAACCAGCTTTACTTTGGGATCGTTTCTTTCTTTTAGAAAAAATAACAAAGATCTTTTTTAGAGAAGCTTTACGCCTCCACATTGTAGGTGTATGGCAATATTTTAGGGAACAGTAATCTGTTATTGCAGGTGGTCATGCTTCAAGCACTTCCGTATTTTGAGAATAGATCAGACAAAGTGCAACAACTTTTATTGAAAAATTGCCGAATTTGTAAATTAGAAACACATTTTTCTGTGGCTAAGATTAAGTTAGCATGTATTACAGTCACTGGGACTTCTCTGAAGCACTAAGGGGAATATAATTACATAGATTATTCCACACATCCTGGGTTGGGACCATGGGCATTCTAAGGGCACCTCAATCACCCGGTTCTAGATTAGGGTGTTTAATATCTGTGGTGATACCATGTTGCCTTTGGACTGAAGGTCTTTTACAGGCAATGCATATCTCACTTCCCCTCATCATCCCCCC